>JBBPKN010000300.1:0-49254 GCA_038089275.1 Pulveroboletus cf. rosaemariae
TGCCTCTCTGAGGTATAAATACTGTAGTTCTGTATCTTGTACCTCAGTACAAATATTGACAAAAACACCAGAAAACCCTCTTGTCATTGTCCTTACTCTGCTCAAGCCCTTGGGCTCACTCTGATCCTCTGGATTACTCCAGAGTACCTCTGAGGCTACATGATATCCTCAAAGGAGTCATAAAGCCTTATTCCCATGACTAGGCTTGACTCTCCTTGTCCTGCCTGTTCCTCCTATTGAGCATAGAGATAGTCTTATCACCTATTCCAACATCTATGTAAATCAGGACAATGGAGAAGTGCAAGGGCACACCACATAAGGTGAAGCTGAGTCCCATTTGACCATTGAAACCCTTTCTAGATTTCCCCAGAACTTTCTGGAGCACTCCAGAGTTCTGATCTTCCTCCAGCATCAAGGATTTCATTTAAAAAAAAGAGGAACTGGTTAAAAGTATACTCATCTTGGTATAGGTTTTAACAGTCTCTTTTTAGTGAGATGGAAAGTTTTAACAGGAGCCAAAACCAACAAACTACTCTGCTATTTATACTAAGTCCAGATGTGCACAGACTATCTTCAGGGCATAGGGAAAGACTAAATAAGAATGTAGGGCATAGGGTGTGCTTACTAAGAATATGACCAATGGGCCATGCGATATAGGTGTATAGAATGGAGAGGCTGTGTAGAATGGAAGATAAGGGTCTAGGGTAAGTGGAGATTAGACCATGCCCTCAACCATGAGGCTGAGGAGATCCCATCTGGATCTCTGCCACAGATCAGATCCATCAATCTAGATCAGATGTCATCTAAATCTAATTGGGAGATATCTTCATCTGAGATGCTAGATCCAACCCTATAAGCTGTGCCCAAACCCAAGAAGAAACTCTTAAGAAACAACTCAACCATATCCTAGGGTTTGTCCTTGTTTGACAATAAAGTCTCATGGTCATGTGCTTGTCATATAACTCTTGTGCATCTGAATGTTACATTTATAACACTAATAAGACCAAAATCAATTATTTGGGATCAGATGGATGCAAATAAGCATGGAAAAGGGCTAATGAGAGGCTCAGTAATAGACTAGTAAATAAAACCCTTAAATTTAAAGAATTTTTTTAATAATATAGAGCTATATAACTTGGCAGAAAGTTAACTATGCTGAGGCATAGATCTGATGTGCTGAACTACTAAAGTTTCTAAGGCCTGAGGGCACTCAACTACTGCTGCTGAATAAAGGCTTTGAACTAGAGCCAATAAAACTAGGCAAAGAATAATAGAAACAAGAGACTTGAACTTGTGAAAGCAGAGAGCTCAAGTGCACAAGACTGGGGTTTAGCCAGGCTTGCACCTCTCCTTTATATATGCTACAGAATGTGCACAGATCATGTAAGATGGGCTGGCCCTAAACTAGAATATAGTAAGCTAATCAATGACAATAAAAAAAGTAGGGACCTGAAAATACATGAGATAAACATGAGGCATAGTCTAGACTAGCCTAGACTTGTGATAGTGTGAAATGGTGAAGAATGTGAAGAAGTCACATGATGTGACAATGTGAAGAGTGACAATGATAAGAAGAAAATGGTAAAAATGCAATAAAATTATAACATATGCTGTCAAGATTAATAGTAGAATTGATGAAGACCTTTATCTTTAGATTTTGAAAGATGAAATCATGAATACCCTTGAGTTTCATAGTCTTAACCCTTCTAATATTATTTTTCAGCAAGATAATATCTTTAAGCATACTTGTAAAAAAATCAAGAAGTAGCTAAAGAAGTAGAATTTCACAACTATAATATGGCCTGCACAGTCTTCTAATCTAAACCCCATTGAATATCTCTGGGCATACCTCAAAAAAATACTTGCAGAACATAAATATCCCCCTAATGAAATTTGTGAGTTATAAAAGAGAATTAAAGTGAAGTGATGTTACATTCTTGTTTTTGAATGGAGTACAGCAACCCTAATCAAGAGCTTAGATGGTGTCAAAGTCAGATTGATGAGAAATAAGCAAAAGAGTAGATGAGAAGAACACTGTACTAGATATTACAAGTACTCAAGACTAGGATCTCAAGCTATTAAAGCTACAGTATTTATATAGTATCAAAGTGTGCACAGACTCTAAGGCACCATCAAATAGAAAAAAAGCAACCATGAGAATAGCCAATAGCTGAAAAGAAGTGGTGCTTCTGAAATAGAAGAAAAGCCAAGAAAAACAGAAATAAAATGCAGGCTAAAGATATAAGGCTAACTCTATGCCCTGGGTCTAGACTTGTCATGTGACCCATCACATGCCTAGATAAGATAAATGATTAGATAACCACATGGTAAAGATAAGATAAGATCATGTGATCAAAAATGCAAAAAAAAAAAATTATAACAAGTGGAAAAAAATACCAGCTAAGTATTAAAAGTTGGTTAAAAGTATGTCTAGGAGGATTCAGGCAGTGTTTAAGGCAAAAGGAGGCTATACCAAGTACTGATATATTCCAAATACCTTCTCATTTTAAAAGCTGCAAAACTATTGCAATAATATCCATTGATTTAAAATAACTGTATCTAAAACACAGATCTTGTGTGTCAAACTACTGATAGCTTCTGAGGCCTGAAGGTACTCTAATATTACTGAGGGCTGCAAGATAAAGGCTTTGAACTAGAGCCAACAGAACTAGACAAAGAATATAGAAAAAGAAACAAGAAGCTTGAACTTGTAAAAGTAAAGAGCTCAAGTGTGCAAGACTGGGGTTAACCAGGCTTGCACCTCTCCTTTATATATGTTACTGGACTGTGCACAGACCATGTACAAAGGGCTGGCCCTAAACTATAGTACAGTAAGCCAACCAATGGCAAAACAAGAGCAGAGACCTAGAAATACATGAGGTGAAACATGAGGCTAATGATGTGATAGTCTAGACTAGTCTAGGCTTGTGATATAGTGAAGATGTGAAGATGTGAAAAGGTCCGTGATGTGACAATGTGAAGAGTTGCAAGGGTGAAGTAAAAATAAAGAAACCAGAATAAAAATTATAATAGTATCTTTACAATCACTAGGTCAAATCACATGATCCAAGGACCAATTTGTAGCTAAAGTAAGTACTTCCTTTTATGTCACCTAAGCTAAGCAATATTCCCACGGGTGGTTGTAGCACATTTCATATACCATATTAAGATTAAACATTGCAATAGTTTTGAAGGTCACTATAAGAATGCTCTTGCTTTATATCCAGCTCTTCAAGATCCTCAATAACTCTGGTAATATGACAAGAATGTACAGGTTATGATGCAAGCACTTTGTTAGGCCTGACAATCAATTGTATTATTCAGAATGTGTAATCCCTATCACTTTTCTCATGCATTCTGAAGAGTTAATCCCTGTATATAATCAGCTACACAAGGCAACATCAAGTGTTTCTTTGAAAATATATAACAAATTCTATTTCAATAACTATTCTAACACAGAATAATACCATATAGTTTCTGAGGAGTACCTGTAAATTACCCTTACTATCTTTGACATGATAATCTTTGACTGCCACAAGCAAACAATTGTTTTATCTGTCAGCCAGAAGTAATCAATTGTGCTCAGAAAATTAGAGTCGTCACAGTCACCTGTGAGTCCCGCAACCAATGAAGCCGAATAAGGGAGTGCGTAACACCCACCTGACCTAGACCATAAACAGACTGCGCATTGAGCACTAGTTGAACGCTTAGGTCTGTAGATCTGAGTCATGTCGATAACATGGTACGTAAGTCAAACTGAATTGTCACTTGACCATGACACGAGCGCATCGTCCGTTGACTTCCATGATGACTCCAGGGTACAAGACTGAGAGGCCGGGTTTCTAGCGGTGAGTTGTTTAGGCGTTGGCCTGCGGAGACGATATCGTTGGGGACCCAACAAAAGAAGTTGAGAGGGGTGATGGACCCGTCAGCGCCCATACGCAGAGAGGCAGAGCACGCGGCCCTGCCCGGCAATTCCAATTCCCCGACGGGCCTGATGGTGTCAAAGCAGTCTTCCTCTAAACGCTTGATGGTCTTGCGCCAACTGTTGCACCAGTCTGCGTGGAAGAAACGGTGTGGCAAGGCCCAACCAAGACGAGGGGCTTGTGGAGCAGAGTTATGTCGCCGAAAAAGGATAGCGTATCTGTACGTAAGCAACCGATTGAGGAGGGACAAAGTGCCTATCCCTGCTGTCACATAAGTAACCCTTCAAAGTCTTCTCCTTTTCCGCTCACTCCTTTGTCCCCTCTACCTCATGTATGTCCCGGGTTTTCTGTTCTGTTCGTCCATTGCTCACTCTTGTCCTAGGTCGGACATCTCCAGCGCTGGCTCGGCGACGACGGCCACGTTTGTGACTGCCCTCGTCTTTAACGCCATCGTATTCGGTATTGAAATCGTCGCATTCACCCTCCTTCGTCCGTACTTCAAAGCCGTGTATGAGCCCCGTACGGTCACCCCGCTCGATGAGTACGCTACTTCACCCTGACTTCACCCCGCCACTTACTTTTATTTTATCTCGCAGTCAACGTGTCAGGCCATTCAACTCCGGCTTGCTCACATGGCCGATCGCACTTTACAAGGATAACTACGAGGACATCCAGCGTGCCAATGGGCCTGACGCCTATTTCTTCGTCCGATTTCTCCGCGTGATGATTCGCATCCTTGTCCCCATCTGGATTATCTCCTGGATCGTACTCTTGCCTGTCACTTCAGTCAACAATTCCATCCCTGGAAATACTGGTCTGAGCAGATTCACATTTGGAAATATCGCACCTAATCACAAAGAAAGATATGCCGCCTTTCTCATTCTCGTTTGGCTCTCGACCTGTGAGTGTCTACATGCATTCCCGATGCTGACAGTTTTTGACACACAACTCGTGGGTCCTGTGCAGTTTGGATATACTGGAACATCAAGTACGAAATGGGCCACTTTATCAATGTCCGGCAGCTTCACCTTCTCAATCCCATGCACTCTCGCTCTACTCAAGCAAACACCATCTTGGTTTCTGGCATTCCTTCCAAGTATCTGTCCGAAAAGGAATTGACACGACTGTATTCACGATTCCCAGGTGGCGTGAAGAAGATTTGGATCAATCGGTATGTCATCCACCTCGATCGCGAAATCATCGCATATATCTGTAATTTGTCAGTGATTTGAAGGAGCTACCTTCTATTTATGATCGCCGTGTGGCTGCATCCGGGAAACTGGAGTCTGCTGAGATTACCTTGCTTTCAACTGCAGTCAAGCTTCGGGCCAAGGCACTCAAAGAGCAAGGTGACAATGTAGCACGTTCTTCAGAGTCCGCAGATGATGCCGAGCGCAACCTATCTCTCGCCGAGAAATTCGTTCCACGCGCCAAGCGTCCCACTCATCGTCTCCCTGTGGGCTTCATGCCCTTCTCCCTCCCTTTTATTGGACAGGAGGTTGACACGATCGACTGGTGCCGGAGTGAGATCGCCACGACCACTACTCTGCTTCGTCAAGGTCGCAGGACTATTTCACAAGAATCTTATCTCACAGCCCCTGATGATGTGGCAGGTGGCAAGGACAGCTCTAAGCAGTCGTACCCACCCCTCAACTCCGCTTTCATCACCTTCAACCAACAGATTGCGGCACACATGGCCTATGGTTCACTCGCGCACCACGCCCCATACCACATGGCTGATCGGTACCTCGAAGTCTCACCCGAAGATGTTCTCTGGAATAACCTGGGCCTGAACCCGTACGAGAAGCGTGTTCGAATGGTGGTTAGCTACGCAGTGACTGCCGGGTTGATCATTCTCTGGGCATTTCCCGTAGCATTTGTTGGTATCATATCCAACATTCAAGGTCTCTGTGTCCGCGAGAGTTGGCTTGCATGGCTCTGCAAAATCCCCAAAGTGGTCCTTGGTATCATTCAGGGTATCCTGCCCCCAGTCTTACTCGCAGTCCTCATGATGCTCCTTCCCATTGTATTAAGATTACTGGCTCGCTTCGAGGGTATCCCCACCCGTACAGGGTTGGAACTTAGTTTGATGACGCGTTACTTCATCTTTCAAGTAATCGTAAGTGTTATGCGTTATAAAGGAACATATCCTATTCATCCTATGCATCTGTAGCACTCATTCCTGATCGTCACCCTGAGCTCTGGGATTTTAGCTGCCCTTCCAAGCATCCTCAACAATCCTAGTTCCATTGCAAATTTACTAGCAACGTACCTTCCTCAGGCGTCAACATTCTTCCTTACGTACGGGGTTCTTCTTTCCAGTTCTCATCTTTGAGTGCTTATCTGTACTGAACAGATACATCGTCTTGCAAGGTCTTGCTGGAACTGCAGGTGGCTTCCTTGCCATTGTTCAGTTGGCTGTGTATTATGTGAAGCTATTCATTCTCGGCAGCACTCCCCGCTCCATCTACAATATCAAGTTCGGGCCACGAACTGTTGCATGGGGCACCTTATTCCCTGCTATTACGCTCCTCACTGTCATCAGTTAGTTCGCTCATATGCCGTGGAATTTCATTGCTAATGATCACTGTACAGCTCTCGGTTATTCCATCATTTCTCCCATCATCAACGGTCTTGCTGTTTCTGCCTTCTTCCTGTTCTACCAACTCTACAAATACCTTTTCTTGTACCAATTCACCCAACCACCGACTACAGACACCGGAGGCTTATTCTACCCCAGGGCCATTCAGCATGTGTTTGTAGGCATGTACATCCAGCAGATCTGTCTCTGTGCACTCTTCTTTCTTGCTCGGGATGAGAATGGTAACCCGAACGCAACTGCTGAGGGAGGCTTAATGGTGGTGTTGATCTTCATAACTGTGAGCTAGGGCCCTTTGCTCTTGGTTTTGCAACGCTGATGCACTGGTCTCACAGGCTGGATTCCAACTTGTAATTAACAACTCCTATGGTCCACTCATCGACGCGCTGCCCCTCAGTATCGCTGACAAAACCTACAAGTCTGAGGGTTCACTTGAAGATGAGAGCGGCCACGAGTCAGACGAAAGACGTCCCGACTCTGTCGACTCCAACGTTGACGCCCTCAGCACCCATCCCGGTCCCTCGAAGCTCTTGAGCTCAGACAGCCCCACTAAAATCGAACCAACTATACTGCGCACGCGCAGTACCCACTCGTCGCACGATCCTAAATCTGACGCCTACTTTGACGACCTCCATTTTTCGCGACACGTGGACGGGCCTATAGACTATGGGTTTGCGCACCCTGCACTTTCGCGTCCTCAGCGTGTGGTTTGGCTTGCGGAAGATACGTTAGGATTGGGAAAGGAGGAAGTCAAGGCGAACGAGGCGTCAAGCGTGTTGGCAACCACAGCAGGGGCGACGATGGATGAAGGAGGGAAAGTAGAGGTTCTTGCACCGCCCGTGGATCTGAACAAGTTCTGAGAGGATTCGGGAGGGTCGTTGAGAGGTGATGCGTGATCTCAAGTCTGGATGTGATCTTACTCCCCTTTTGTTGCTTCTGTCACGGGGGCTTCAAATAGCCATGATGTACCTGCACTTTCTTGTATATACTTGTGGGTCTATTACGCTTTGTCGATTCCTGTAACGACAACGCGGTATTTACATGCACTGCGATGATGACGGTTTCTTAATGTTCATGACCGACGAAATGTCAGTATCCCTACTTACATGCGGATTGTTAGACCCTCAAGACCGTGTGTGGCCTCATTTAATTCCGTGTACATCCTCATGCCTTTGAGACACAGACCATAAATTCCTATCATGCAACAGGGCGATATCATAATGGAAATTTAGTTTTCCTGCCCTCTGCGAGAACCTGCCAGCAGGTCCCTTACACCGTGTTTATCTCACCGTTTGCACAGCAATCCATCACTGTTACTCTGCTTTGGCAGCTTTGCACACAACCACAGCGTGACAAGAAACCGTGGAGATCCATAAAGGCCGCACCACCACACCATCGCATTCATCCCTGCATGGTGCCTATGACATAACGTTAGTAGACTTACATGTATGTGCGAGAGGAAAAGGGAGGACATAAAAACAACACACGGTCCCAAGTGCCACCCCTAAAAGTCGAGATAATCTTTTCCTGCGCCCCATGTCTGCGCCCCGGTGCCTGCTGTCCCATACGGATCCTCGGGCACTGTGCCCTCGACGTCCTTGAACGAGAACTCGCGCTTGAACTTGGCTTCGAGAGAAGAGAGCGTAGCGATGAGCTTTGTGCAAGCTTGCTCGAGCACTGCTTGCGGGGTGATGGTGCCATCCGTCTGGATTTTGAGGAGGAAGTAAGGGTGGAGTGGATGTGGAACTTTGTAGCCTGCGAAGAGGACTTGGGGCATCGAGAGCACTTGGCTGTAGACAGGTGGGTCGACGGAACAAGAATCACAATGCCAACAAAGGAGAAGGAGGAGAGCGGTACGTACGCTCGGATCATGTTAGCTAGCGTATGATCCTGCTTGACGACTTTGAACGTGGCCGCGTTTGGGATTTTCGTGTCTTCCGTCACTTCGACCCTGGATGGGTGTCATACACCAAGAACGGGCTTGCGATCATGGGCAGGGCACGCACGGTTTCTCACCGTCGTCGAGAACGTATAGCTCGAATCGATTTGGCACATTCATGGTAGGTCTGCCACAAGTTATGCTCTAGTAGAGCGTGTCCGAGGCCCTTCAGCTAGCAGAGACAGCGATCAGCGCAACATTCTGGAGATTGGAACGAGTTCAGATCAAAAAAAAATTCACGATAGGGTTCATCGACAATAAATATGGCCTCGCGGGCCCCATCCTGTTCATTTTTATTAGAGATGGCTCACCTCTGGTGTAGTGGTGGGCGTGTGGCGCACAGCCGTAAATTCAAACTCCGACTGAGCTTGCCAATCAACTTCGTCTACTGAAGGTAGCGGTGAGGCCCCGATATCATACCAACAACCTCTCCCAAGGTCAGTTTACGCCAGTCTGACATCCGTGTCATCCAGAACGTTGTCCATCCCGTCGTGAAAGTCGATGGAATATATATATGCATGCGATTGGTTGGGATGGATGGATGGATGGATACACATCAAAACGGATGGACTCAGACTCATTGAGATTTTTTTGGTCTCGTACAGAAAATGCCAACCCGCTTCTCGAAGACTCGCAAACATCGTGGCCATGTCTCTGCTGGTCACGGACGTGTTGGGAAACACCGTAAACACCCCGGAGGCCGTGGTCTCGCCGGTGGTCTGCACCACCATCGGTATGTCCCTCCAGCTTAACATCACGGAATGAGAGGCAAACGAGGCGTGTAGCATCAACATTGACAAGTACCACCCTGGTTACTTTGGTAAAGTGGGTATGCGCCGATTCCACTTGACTCGCAACGCACAATGGCGGCCTATCATCAACGTCGACAAGCTGTGGACGCTTGTTCCCGAAGAGGAGAAGGAGGGACTAACAGAAGACTCTGAGATTGTTCCCGTTATTGACACTCTCCAACATGGATACGGAAAGGTGTTGGGCAATGGACAGTGAGTTGATTACGAGGATGTCAGGTCGAGTCTTGTCTGAAGGCTCGTGTAGACTGCCAAAGCTACCCTTCATTGTGAAGGCACGCTTTGTCTCCCAAAAGGCTGAGTGCGTGTCGAACGCTTGTCGCTATTCCTGTGCCGTGTGTTGACGGTGTTGCCAGGGCCAAAATCAAGGAGGCTGGTGGCGTTGTGTCACTCGTTGCATAGGTTGTTTCTGGTCCAACTTGATCGTTCCCATTGTTTTCCTGCTTCCGCATCCATGACCTGCATCATGCTCCATGACGCCGCTCACTGCGAGAACGAGATTGTATTTCTGAGTAAAAGAGCGCGTGAACAGGTGGTAATCTGACCTTGCAAACTGAAGGGTGCATGTCTGCTTTGTTGCTTATGCTCTCCTCTTCCGGCCTTGTCTTTCTATTTTCTTGAGCTCACTTTAAGTGGATCTGAATCACGGGGATACACTAATTTTCTGTGTCCATTTAGCCCTATATGATCTGTTCTGAGTTCCTTGTTGCCTGTACCCACCATACAAGCAGATGTAGATCTGTGCAACTTGCAAAGGATCAAGCTGGCTCCTGAGGCATACTAAAGTTAGATACATATATCATAGGACATGCAAGAAATCCAGGCCATCATTGAGATATTCATAAGGTATCTAATACACATACATCATCAATGACTGAGGCTTGTCTCTGCTGGGATACTGACTGTTAATTGTAATTGTCAAGGACTGCTCTCAAGCCAGTGTATGTTCGCTATGGTCTTTGCAGGGCTGATTCCTCTGAAAGCTAGTTAATACATTGCCTGCTAGTTGCCTTTTGAACCGTGGGTTGTGGGATTTGGGCATGAGAGGGAACAGGCCGGTAAGAGAAGATCCCTGACTATCTTACTCTATCAATGACGGCAAGACCTGTCTCGGGTGAACTTGGCAAATCTTGTTGCAGTGCCATGTCTGCCTTTTTCCATGTGCTGGCACGCCTCTTTGATGTCTTCTGTAGCACTCTGAAGATACTGTGCTGGTCCTCGCTAGACTCTCCGCAGTACTGTGCGACCAGCGGACAAATAGAGTCGGTTGTAGGTGTCTGCCGAGGTGCCGAGTGCTGGTCCGAAAGCACGTGATTGGTTGCTGTGCGCCTGAGTCTCTGCTAAGCGCGGCCGCCTGAGGTACTGACGTCGAGAATGCCGTCCCTCTCGACTTGGTGTGCGTCCTTTTCTTCTCCCTCTCTCCCACATTCACATTTCGTCCCTAGACCATAATCAATATTCTACCTGGAACCGTTCTCACCGAATCCAGGCCTCCCCGTTTCTTGCTCGCACCGATACCACTACCTCCCGCGCAGCTGCTGCAATGGCCCAGAACGGCGCCGCCCTCGTCAACGTGGCTACAGTCGATAACACGAACAAGAAAGAAACCAAACAGCTTTTCGGTCCCGACATCGGTGTCGTCAACAACGTCCCTGCATGGGCGCACTCCGTGGGAAAGAATGCTGCTGCGGACTCCCTCTCCGTAGAGGTGATCAAGGGCTGGATAGCGAAGAGCAAGGAGGTCATATCTACCCTTACTTAAGTTTCCTATCTAACCCCGTTCCAGCCCTCTCAGCCTACGACCACCCTGCAAGCACTCGTCAACCTCAAGCGTCCCACTCTTCGATTGGTCCCACTCACTATCGCACCTGAGGATGACCCCGACCAAGCAGACTCTCATCATCATCATGGTTTGGAGTTCGAGTACGACTGTGATGCACCAAAGTGCAAAATTGATGTAAACGTGATCCTTCCCGCTGATCATCCTCTTGCCGAAAACGTGGACTCCCGTGGCTTCTCTCATATCCTCGTCTTCCAGTCCATTGTCGACGGTGGCTTTGGTAAATTCCTTAAATTAGATCAAGATGCTACCTTGGAACTAGGCAGATTCGAACAGTCCGTTCGTCTGGAGGACGTAGCGTCAGAGAAGTCCCCCGACGACGCTCAAGCCACAGGGCCTCTGCCACCTCCTCACGGTCATAATCACAGGATGCGCTTCTCAGCCTTCCGTTTCCGCAAACGTTCCGGGGATCGTGCTGCATCTGGCCCTGCCTTGGCTGTCGTTGATGCTGACGCTGCCCATATTTCTGCGGAAACCGAAAGGGATAAAGACTCCAAGGATGATATGCGAGAGGGCGTCAGGGTCACTATCTGTTTGTCCGCCTTAGACGAAGAAGGCCTGGATATGTCTACCGTCAATGAGCAAACTACGTATCTTCACGTCGTCCGTGTGGGTACCCTTCCCGCCGCCCACGAAGAAGACATTCGGCCATGGGTCGTCAAAGTCATCAAACGCGAGGCAACGGTTAGTGTTGACTATCAATTGATGTGGGTTGTTTCATCCAGTCTTGCAGATTGGCCCGCACACGTTCCATCTCCACGAAATCTACGGTCTTGCCGCGCAGTTGTCTATTCCATCACACACTCATACATCAGTTCCCATAAGTCCAGACGTTCATACCTACCCGCCTGCAGCAAGTCTTTCTACACCTGCAGCTGTTCCCGAGGACGAACCTTTCTCAGAGTGTCTGGTCTGTCTCTCTTCGCCTCGCGAGGTTATTCTCCTTCCGTGTCGTCACCTCGTAGCTTGCAAGGAGTGCGCAGTCAACATGGTTGAATTTGGTGCAGGTGGCAACATCGTACACAGTGGGGATATCGATGCACCCGCGAATGCCGGTGTGAATACTGCTGCCGGAGAAGGGGGCAGTGGTGCAGCGAATGCAAGCAGCGCGGCCGAGGGGACTAACCTGTCGACCGTCCCTCCTCCAAACCCGCGCCGAAAACGCAAGGCCAAGGGGTGGTTCTGTCCCGTTTGCAGACAACGTCAGTACTCTTATCTGGGTCATTTCCTGCAGTTTGGTCCAACGTGTCTGATTTGACCGTTCGCAGCTTATACGTCGCTTCTGCGCATATCTACGACGCCATTGACGAAGGACATTTCTGACGACGAGAACCGTAGGTCTGCCTCCATCGACGATCCTGATAACGAGCAGGAGCAGGAACAAGAGGGCGCTCAGCTGAGCGATGGCACGGATACCCCTGGACGTGTCTCTGCGAACGGTGAACCTCCCGCGACTTCGGGCGGCATGATAAGTACTTTGCGTTCTGGGTTCCGTAACTTTACCCACGGCAGTGCAACTCAAGGTGATACTCTTCCTAGAGATGTCGAACGTGGGCTCGGGTCTGAGGCCATTGCCACTTGACCAGTACATGGCACTAACGTTGGACGGACGGCTGTGTTTCCTGTATTCCACTCCACACTATCGCGCTCGCTACCCCCGTTCTCAATATGTGTACTGTACTGCCCATCGAGATGTTGTTTTCCTACTTTTTCTCTTCTTTCTCTACAGTCAATTTGATGCTGGTACTGTACGTGCCAGTTATATTCCGGATTTATATATGATCGCCCTATTTGGTATCCTTTATGCCATCTTGTGTTCATTTTATCCATGATTTAGTTGGAGCGTGTCCTACCGTTTTATGCAGGCCTGACCGGAAAGTTATCATGAGCTCGTAGTGTTGTCTTATTTGATGGCTAGTTTGCAAGACATTGAGCACTACCGTGCTGAGTTGTGCTCCACCATCTCTCACACTACGACCTTGGCACACCATCGTAGCAATCGTAAAATTTCCATTATATTCAGTTTTCGTCTGATTCTCACCGCCCTCCCCTCACCTGTTCGTTACCTAGATCGTTGATGAACGCTGCTGAATAGCGTCGAGATTGCTCTGAATACTCTCGATGACGTCTTCCGACATGGGTTGTGTCTGGTTCGCAGATACTTGATGGTCCTGATACAGTCAGGGTTCGCAATGTTCAGGCACAATATATGTTTGATGCCTCTCTTCGTCGGCACATTCATGACGTGTCATAACCCATCTAGTGAGAAACGTGCGGTACTCTTTTGAATGTTGAATCTGGTGCGCGTTTCGAGCGCTGATTGACATGATTACCTGTAATTTTGGAGTGTCGGACGTGGCCCATGATGTTCTCCCCGTCCTCCGTTCGAGCTAGTATTTGGGGGCGTGACGCTTATATAGGCAAAAAAAAACCTGTTTCGACAAAAATCGTGAAACTGTCATATTTCTGCTTGATAACACCATCTGATTGCAATTTATACTAGGTGAGACTATTTCTACTATATGAGTAATGTATCCTATAATATTTATGTATTATTAGAATCAGTAGATCTCGAACTATGTGCAGTTTATGCTAATAAGTGAGTTTAAGTACCATGGTTTTCACATCAAACAGTGTCGAGATCACCATTGTAGGGGAGCCTTTCATGTTGTATACGAGCTCCAAGAGGAAGGTTCAGAACAAGCGAGAGATGAACTGCTTTGTTTTAATGTGAGATTTGAGAGGAATCTTCTTCTCTTCCCCAAGGTGGCGGTATAACTTGATCTGGTCATCAAGTGCATGCATTTGAGGGATTCTGTGTCCAGTACAAGCTTTATCAATGCAAAGTAGCTATCTTTTACCACTATAATTGCTAGCCTGTTGTTGGCTTTCTTCTGAGCTACAATGGCAATATCTTGTTTGTGCTTAATGAGGTCCTCACGACGGTGCTGCTCAATGTTGCTGGAGTCAATCCAACATGCCTCATGTCGGTTGTGAGCATGATCTTCATCAGTAAAAATTGAATCCATGAGGTCTTGAGTGCCATTTCATGAAAATGCAGCCTGATCTGAGAAGTGGGCAATGGTGCTTGACAGTTTTTCATGTGCACACCGTCTGAATGATCCTTCATTCAAGTCATTGGTTGGTGGCATAGATGCGAGATCACGTTCGGCAGCCGTTGAGGTTGCAATTAAGCCCCCTGCAGCGAATTCACCAGTGAACCATGTCCAAGTTTCGAGGGCACCTTTCAGGAAGGCAACAATGATATTTAATCAGAGTGCCATCAATGATGAATAAATGAATGTTATAGAATAGACTGTGGGGATGATGAGGCACACTACACGTGTGCGTTTTTGGAAATTCACGCTTGTGGCTGCTCCATACAGGTCACTTTCTTGTTTGGACTTCTTAAAGTGATCCTGTGGTCTGATTCCTTTGCTCTCCATAACAATTTGGTTTATTTTAGTCCCCTTTTGATGGTTATCAAGGTGGAATTTTGAATTTTGCTCTGTAAGATATACATCTCTTGCTAGAGAGTACTGTATACGACGAATGGAGACCTAATTCTAAAATATGCCTATTGCTCGTGATATTTAAATATAATTCTTTAACAATCACTAAGCCTCAAAGTGACAAATGTTCTCCATTATCTGCAGTTTCATGTCCTCCACATGCTACCGCCTTCACGGTGGGCACGCAAACTTCACGGGCGTTGCCCACCCCCACTCACAACAGCGAGGACGAAACGACACTTCACGTCACCCATACAATATGCTAGTTGCTCTCACTGGATTCAACATTCCCGGATGATGTCCTCTTTGCAGTGTTGAAATCGCAGTCCTCCAGCTTCACGAAACGACTCGTGCCTCGTGCCCCCACCTGTAGCCGGGCAAATGGTCACGCTACTGTGGACGGAGACACGTTCACATATTGCCATGTCGTCATTCCGAAATGGTTACCTTGGTGGAGAACCCTTTGGCCTCCACTTGCAGTTGGTCGTGCGGACAGTGGTTGCGATACCTTTGCATCAAATTATCGTGGCGACATACCTCTTCGCTTTGCAGTGACGCACCGGTATGGCCTAACTGTCATCACGACCCCGCCATGTCTGCCTGACGATACCTTGTGCTGTCGATGTGCATACCGACAGGAAGAGCAGGCGTGCTCTACTCCGACTCCTTGTTAAGGAGGCCAGTGAATACATCCAAACGACTAATGGAGACAACCTTCAACGCTTGATCATCAAAATGTATCGTCATCTTCAAACATGTCAGTCCTCCACATTTTCCTTTTTCATCGCTCCCTTCGTTCCCCCTCTCTATTCCACTGTGTGTTGCACGGGTGACCGCCTGTATGCCAAATGATTAGTCACTACTCAGATACCGTACTTCCCCGTGGTGGAGATCTTCTGGTGACAGTTTGAGGTGGGATAGTGTATCTCATGCCTCGGAACAGTAGCGTGCTAACCTCCTTCATCGATCTGCAGATAAACTTTTCCATTTGTCATCACCGTATGTCGAGTCACCAGTGCCCGTACTTCCCTGTAGCCGACTTCTTGTAATAACAAACAGTTGATATCGCTCACATATTCCACGACGATCGTGTCTCCCTAACCCATCGAGGTAGTACAACTGAGTAAAACCCAGCGCAAGCGTGCGTACACACCCTACACTTACCCCTACAACATCGCCCTCCTCTTCGGTAGCTCTACCCCTTGGTACTGTTGCTGTTGCTCCAGAAAATTGCCTTGAACAACTGGGCCGGTGCCAGGTGGGCTATGAAGCGCATCCAACGTCCACTCCTCCCTTAACCACCGACACATCGCCCTGAACGTCGAGAGCGATCCCTTTTCCTGCACTAACATGATTGCACACGCATAACCAACCGCCGTCATCTGTTTGCCCACTGCATGCCGAGGAGACGTGAGTGAAGATGACATGATGGTAGACGCCGCGGACGCGCCTACGGCCGGTAGTCCTATGCCGATCGGCGGGCTTGTACCAGCACCGCTGGCTGGAGTAACTCCAACCTGGGTCGAACCCATTGAAAACTCAACTCGAAAACGCACGTGCTTCTGAACGACTGCGCCCGTAGCCCCATCGACAACTTCGTTCGTTCTGCAACGCAATATCGTTACAGCTCCGCCGTCGTGGCTGTGCATGCCGTCCGGATCCTCGAATACGATCGTGACTCCCAGTTGCTCGAGAATACGAACCGTTTCGTGACGCGTTGCAGCGAGGTTGTCGGTAGAACAAAGTACGTATGTGTGTGCTCTCCAGTTGAATAGATTAGAGAACCACCCTTTGAACTCGCCAACCGGTGAAGACAAAATAGACGGTACCCCTGGAGGAGACGGCTGGATCGGCGAACTCACCACCGGACGCTTTACATTGGCAGTGTTTAGGTGCAGATCTAGTGGTGGCACTATAAATCCGGGATACGTTGAGCACCGTCGGAACGTCACACAAAAGCACACCTACCCTTGGGTCTCCTATCTCTTTCCCGTTCCTTACCGTCTCGCTTCAAGAATTCGACGCCGTGCAAACTATTCCGGAGATCCCTCCCAACCCTCCCACCGGCACGCGGCTTCACAAAGAATCCACCAGAGAAAGGTAATGAGTCATTTTCCGGATACGGGTATCTTGCCTCGCCATTTTCCTTGTTCTCTTGATCCCTTCCAGACAGGTGAGCAACTTCGGGGGAAGTAGGCACGGTGATATGGCGCAAAGTCGCTTGGGAGTGGGGTGATCGATCAACCTGTGATACCACACCCTCTCGATAAACTTGAGTTGTAGGCCGCCCCTCCGGGCTAAACGAACTGTTACCGCGATAGGTATGTGCTGCATCACGTCGACCGGACACCTGTGTCGTAGGCTCAATGTTTATCGGCACATCTTGTTCCCCGGAACGTGGCGAAGTAGGGGTTGGCCATACTTCACTGGAACCTACACGTTGTACCGCGGACGTAGGAGGGACACGAGCAATGCTAGGACTTATAGCCGGTTCGGTCGGATGAGAGGTATGCGGAGAGACGGGAAACCATGCAGTCGGGACCGCCATTGGCATCACCCTCGGAGTTGGGCTCATGGTAATAGGAATTGCAGGAATGTACATCGGCTGGTACAGTTGCTGATTATGTGCGTGGTAGTTGTGGGAATCGTGGGCGATTCGCGGAGAGAGGATGGTCACCGTGGACGATCGGGTCCGTGCCAGTTCAGCATGTGCGCTGGTAAGAGTTGTGGTGACAGGCTTGATGGTCATGCTCTTGTGACGCGTTGGAATCTCGGCGACCGGAGATGATACGGGTCGAGGCTTTGGGGCCCGAGGACCAACAGGAGATGGCGTTCGAGATCGAGATACGGAAGTCGGCGAAGAAGCATTCGTCGCAAGATTTGGAGAAGGTGATCGAGAAGGAGGCGAAAATGTATTTCGGCTCGAGTGCAGCCGCCCGTAACGACACGAACTGTCGGGACCGAGTCTGTTGGATCGCTTCTGAGAAGGTGACCTATATTGCTTTGTGACGACCTTTCCGGATAGATGGACCCGTGCTTCGTCGACGTCAAGAATGATACCATGATCCTTGAGTGTTTGTTCCCTGTAATTGTACAGGAGGAAGTAAAAGGCTTTTGCGAGCGTACCCTCTCCTTGAGGACTCAAGAGATCAGCTTTGATACCCTCTATGTCTGCGTGCTTGCCCCAGATAACGCACAGGGATTCTAGAAGTTCCTCGTCAATGTGGGCTTCGGACGCAAGAGGCTTCGCAAGTTCAGTAACGGAGGGCGCCGATACGTAGACAATTCCTGGGGTTATCTTATGGAACCAGGGGTGTGCCATGATTTCCGGAATCTAAGGGTTGTGAAGAAACAAAGGAGAACATCCACTGTGGTCGTACCGTGATTCTTTGGTTGACGTCAACGACAAGCATCCGAGTTAAAAGGTCTCTGGCCAAGGGGTCGATATAAGCAGGTATTTTATACTTACCGGCCTTGACTTTGGCGAGAAGCGTTCGCACGTTCTTGTCATCGAAAGGGAGACTACCAGTGAGAAGAGCATAGAGGATCACACCACAGCTCCAAATGTCGGATGCATTTCCTCTGTATTTCATACCGTTCACGATCTCGGGACTAGCATAATGAGGACTGCCACAACTGGTTTCAAGTTGGAGAGCGGGAGGAGCGAAGGCAGCCATTCCCCAGTCGGCGAGTTTGATCAAGGGGGGTTCAAGGGAATGTATCAATATATTTTCGGGTTTGAGGTCGCGGTGAATGATAGAAAAAGTGTGTGCGTAGTTGAGTCCATAGACGATTTGTTTGAAAAATGCCAGGGCATCGAGGGGAGGGAGACGACCGCGGTTGACGAGAAAATCGAAAAGCTCGCCACCTTCGACGTATTCGAGTACAAGGTAAAGCTCGTTCTCGCCTTCGAAGACATCATATATGCGCAATATGTTGGGATGGTTCATGAGCTTCATCATGATGATCTCCCTATCGATTCCAAGACGCTGTTTCTCGGAGTTGACGAGGTGAGTAGCCAAGGAAGCACGGGAGTTCGTGATCGGCTGAAGCGGGAGAATCTTTACAGCGGCTAGTTGACCTGTGCGGCGGTGTTTTGCGATGCGGACACGTCCACTGGCACCTTTGCCGACGCATTCGCCAATGATCCATTGACCGATGTATTTCGGGTCCTCGGGGAAGTCGAAAGCGCCGACGCCAGCGGCGGCCTTTTCCTTTTGCCAGCGAGTTCCCAAACGAGCGTTGTACCTGATTGGCGGTGCCTTGGGTGGAGTGTCGGACGAGAACGTCATTTCAAAGAGAGAGAGAGAGAGAGAGATGGCGGTCGGTGAAGACGACAGAGTAGTCTGTGGGCAACCTAAGACGTGGATAGTGATGTTCCCGTAGGAAGGACGAAGGACGAGGGTGGCGGACAAGTTGAACGCAGACTTGGTATGGATCGCCATCGGAAAAAGCCGGGCGAGTTCGACTGTGCTGACTCATCAGGACAGGGACGAGGAGGAGCGAGGGCTGAGACGAGGCGCCAACGCCGTGTCTGGTGGATCTTGGAAGCTGGCGTGCGTTCTATCGACGTCGTGTAGTCGCAACTGATAGCAAATCCAAACGATGAGCCCGCTACTTGTTGCAGTATCGTGCACCGCATCTATTTTGGCCGTTGCCAGCACGCTCGGCTCCCAAGCGGCGCGGTTGCGTCAGGTGGACTGACAGGCTTGTCCCCAACCCCGTCCTTCCCCTCGTTCTTGTCTATGTGAATGCGCTCAACCGAATATTGGGCTGGTTTTTAGAATATGCCCCGCGTTCCTTCGGTCTCTGAAATCGTCTGCGCTCTCGTTCTCCTAGCATCGCTTGTCTCCGCCTATTCCTTCACTTTTACAAGCCAACCTCAGCAGTGTGCTAATCTTTCCCTTGGTATCTCCGGCTCAGGAGAGCCTCCATATAGCGTCCTCATCATCCCCTATGGCCCTTCTCCCCTTTCGGACAACGTCGAAGTCCGCAAAATCATATACCGACAGTTCTCTGGAAATGATTCCTCTTACAGCTTCCAGCTCAAATATCCTGCCACCTCGCAGTTCGTCGCCGTCGTGGGTTATCACTCGCAATCGTCTGCACGGATGTCTACTCACTTCCTCCCGCTCCCAGGTTAGCGATGGCTCAGGCTTTGGCTCGGGGGGCACCAGTGTAGCAGCCTCCGTGATGAACAGTACCGACACAAGCTGCTTTAATGCATCCCAGTCCGTGTCTCCTGACTTCCCTTTCAACATCAACCCTCCAAATCAGGTCGTCCAGTGTAGCCCAAGCAGATTGTGGTGGAACCCATCTCAAGTACAAGGGTAATCCCATGTCACTGCGTTCACTGTCGGCACTGATCAGTCCTGTTGTGTCTAGCACCGTAAACTTTCAGGGCGTCATTCCTGGGGGGGATTCATTCTCGGTGCCGTTGGGCTTGCTCTCTAATCAGACTGGTATGGGGACCGGGTTCCAGTGGACACCTACCGTTCGCGCCGGCACAACCCTTATCGTGGTTTCAGGGGACGATCGTGGCCTCGGAACAGGGGGTAGTGGACTGTACACCGTTTCTGCCGGCCTTTACCCGAACAGTTCCTGTCTTACGAATACGTCCCCTTCATCTACCGCTGGTTCGCCTGCTGGTGGTTCTTATCCTACCAATGCCAGCGGTGGAATGACGGGCGGAAGCGGCAGTGGTAGGTCAGTATCTAGGCAACCTTCATTCTTTCAGAACCTCTTGTTCACACCACATATTCACCTTGATCTCTAGTTCCAATAACACTGGCGCCATAGTCGGTAAGTCAACACAGTCTTTCTTCGATCTCGCATGTTTATCTCCCATATCAGGTGGCGTTGTTGGTGGGCTTACGGCGATCGTCATCCTCGGACTTGCTGCGTTTTACGTTATTCGCCGCAAGATTGCACCAAAGACGCAAAAGGAACGGCCGGTTAATCTCCTATACGGTGATCCCGACGACAGCGAACCACCGTCCAATTACCAGCCCCCGCCATACCTGCAGCCTGAACCTTACCTTGTTACGGAACCTACCATATCATCCCTCTCTCCACAAGAAGACGCTGCTAGTCGGTCTATCTCAGGCTCTGCGTTGCGGCCCGACTCATTCCCCGGCTCTGCCCGCGGGACGTTGGCCCGGCCTCAGTCTGGAGTGACATCGGTCTCAGATCCGCGGTCTGTGACACCTGAATTTGAGATTGGCCTCTTGCCCCACGGGTCTTCGGCGGGCGTGACGAGCTCTCGCAAGTCAGGCATGTCGAGGCAGCTAAGGGCAGTCAACATCGTCCAACACGAGGATGCTGGTCCAAGTGGTGTCCAAGAAGACGCACAACCCGAGACAATTGAGCTTCCTCCAGCATACACTCGCATTCGAAACGAACCTTGAGATATCGACTGCAAACACGGCCCCTCCCATTCTTTTCTTTTCGCTTATGTACGATTTTTCGCAACGTATATCGTTTTCTGCGTTTCTCCTCGGTTGGCCAGCCAAATTGGCATTTTATTTCAGCCGGTATTATCCATATCCATCTAGTTGACCCTGTTCTCCCGTCTTGTTACTCCAAGATAGCTAACTTTTTACCTGGGTGCACACAGGATCACCCCCTGTCAACCTTTATCGACGCCTTCCGTGCTCGTCTCTTTTTCTTCTCTTTTTGTATTGTATCTGATCGGACTGATTGTCCAGACAAGGATGGACGATAATAATAACTCCACGCATGCCCGTTTTCCCTCTCTTCCTTGCTTTCGTTTTGTCTGATGTCCAGCCTTCTCCTGACCTATCCCAGTTTAGTGTTGATCGTATGATTTGTATGTAGGTGGCGCATGCTGCGCAGCATCCAAGTTTAGTACGGCGTCTCAATTGGGAACGGGAGGCCGTTTGATGTAAGAAACATGTTCCAAGTTATATGGTGATGGATAAGTTACCATCTTTGACCGAGTCCCATTAACGACACATGATCAAGTGAAGCTTCCCTCTGAGTCGGGATCAGCGTCGTACCATGTGTCTCGTCTTTGGGATAGGGGGATTCCAACGTCAAACACAAGCGATCATAGGAAACTACGAAAGACGCACGATTTACGAGGCAAATGCTCATGTCTGCCTTCGAGATCCCTCAGGAGCGCAATGCTCGCGTCCGTCGCCCGTCTCTCTCCTTCTCGGTATCCCAAATGCTCCACTAGCCGCCTCTCCACCTCACGCGCATGTTGCACATCGCCCGCGATGACGAACCCACGCAACGCATTCGTGTGGGCACCCAAGAGCTTGTCCGACGAATACTTATTCCTGGCGTCGCCGTTTCCGCCATTACTTCCAATGTCGTCCTTCCTCCGCTCGTCGTCCTCGAGACGGTCCAGGATGCGCAATGCAACGAGCGGGTCGTCATGCTGTGCATACCCCCGCACGACCATGCTCCATTGCATTATCGAAGGTTGAATGCCCAGATTCACCATGTCCTGCAAGACGCTTGCGGCCTTCACAGGATTCTTTCGCGCCCACCATGACACAAACGGCGAAAAATGGGCATCGTCGTACGTATCCGGGGGCAATTTCAGCCTTACATACTCAACATCTGAAACCCGACGAGGGGCGGGATTGCCCAACCCCTGTTCCTGTTGTCTGCTTTCTTGGACGAGCGATAACAAGAGTGTGTATAACTTCTCTTTCTCAGTCGGAGGGGACAGTATGATGATCGCCTCCCAAACAAGCGCAGTGTGATATGGTGATGGCCAGAACTTCTCGCTTATCGGGGGGCATGGTGGACCTTCCCATTTTTTGCTGTGCCCTCTCAAGGCCTGCTGCCCGACCGGTCCCCTAATAAGCGACAGCAGTGATTTTCGCGGGACACCGACAAGGTGGAAATGCTGAGAGAATACGAAGAGGACATGAACAGGTTGCTGTTGGGAGCGGTAGCAAAGCATCTGAGTCAATACCCAGGCACCCGCTGATTTCGACGACTGACGGTACGCAAGGTTACGGAGGAGACTGAGTGCGCGGGTGCGGCCAAGTCTCTGATACGGGATAATGAAACTGCACAGGGAGCCAGGGGAGGGCGGAAAAGATGACCGCATGGCAACTCGTAGAATACGAAGGCGTGCGGCTAGTATCGCAATGTCAGTGGAATGGCCTGCAGTGACCGTCTCGCGTTTGACGCCGACGGGGTGGGCTTCAATATCTCGCAGAATCCATGAAGGGAGCACAGCCCGAATCCGGTCCATAGCCACTTGTCGATCTGGAGCATGTTTGACGACAATGTCCAGCGTGGAACGTGAAATGCGAACTTTACGCGACCGCGCCATCGAGATGAGAGCGAGTGCAGCTTCGTTCTTGCCTGCCAGTGAGACCGTTTTGATGGCAATACTATATATGCCAGTAAGCGAGCCCGGTTGTGGAATGGTGCCCTTCCTCAGGTTGTAATCCCGGAATGCATCCTCTACTTCACGCAAATACCTTTCCACAACCGATGGCCGAGCATAGCGGCAGAGAGTCGACATGGCCTGCACGGCTGCACCTCCAGAAACATACCCCTTCGATGCGAGTAGGAGGCCGAAATGGTACACGAGCGTGAGATTGAGACGATCCAGGGACCGAAAGATCCTCTGTCGAATTGGGTGAAACGACTGCCACTCTTCGTGACGATTGGGTGCGAGAGACAACCAAGCCTGGAACGCATGTAGGCGCACTTTGGACTTTCCACGACGCCTGTATGAGATTGCGTGCAGGGCCGCATGGAGATAGATGGCGTCGCGAGGGATAGGTATATGGTGGGACATCATCTCCTTGCGGAGTAGCTCTGCAGCCCGGAAGTCACGCTTGAGGACGAGAGACGCAAGAGTCTCTGAAGAGCTGAGTGGGGTAAAGTGGTACGGATCGGACGTGGATACGGGCGCATATTCCTCCGTCATGGGCTCAAATACGGATGCATCTGGTTGTTCTGTTGGACGTGGCATCGTCCCAATCTCAGGTGGGGTTGGAGAGGCTCTTTCGAGGGCAGTGTTGAGGTTACCGCGCGATTGGAGCCACAACCTGCAAGGAGGGAGTTTGGGACGGAGTCTGGCACGGATTGGAGAAAGCCACGATGCTTGTCCGACAAGCCATGTTGCCATGTAAAGTGGGCTCGTCAAGGCTGCAAGGAATATCGTTGTAGAATGACAACGGGGCCTCGCTGAAACTGGGACTGACGAGTGGCGGTGCTATCCGACCCAATGCCTAGCAATGATAGTTCCGACGACCTGTTGATGTGGGTCCCCCTCGTTCATGTTGTAAACATTGTCTGAACAAGCACACATCACAGCTGGCCCGAAGCAAGATTTGGTCTATCAAGAGACAAGACTCTACATGAGATCTCTTGTGGCAGTGGGCGAGTTGTTGCCCCTGTGTCGTCGGGCCTCCGCTTGAACTCGAAAATGAACCCACAACGACAACACTGCCTTGCGCCGATCCTTCTCGTGTCCTTGACATCCGTCCCTCTCCTCCTTTCTGTCCTCTCCTTTTATCCAGAGCTTTTCGCAGACCACCCGATCCAGCATTTTCTTCTTGGTCTTGCGCCATGGTGGTTGGCTTACCTCTCGGCGAGGTGGTACATCCGTCTGGCCGAGCAGTCTTCTCCGTTGTACCATCCATTGGGATGTCTCTCTCAGTGCTGCATCTGGGTATTCCACTGGGTAGTCTCACTGTATCACGCTTGCTTCGGTACGTGCCACGTCGCCTTGGCGGAGTCCGCACGCTGAGTATCTCGCCTCCTGTCAAGTTACAAAATATACGGTGTGGGCATACCTCATCACCGTATTTTGCGCATGTATTGCAGTCATCGCAGAAGGCTTGTTCCATAGCCTTATCACGTTGGGTTTTTCGGACACAGAGCACCTTGGTGTGTACGAAAACTTGCGAAAAAATTATGGCAAGGGTGGGATTACTTCGTGCTTGTTACTATCAATGACTGATGAGCTTACAAGGCTTGATCGTTTTGGTCAAGTTATGGTTCCTGGTTGATCTGGGGACACCTCAGCAGCAGTATTGGAACCTGGCCCGCAGACCAATGCAGTCCAGATCCATGACCATGTGAATACTTTAAAAGACGATCCTGCAGGTAACGTACCGTGTGGATCCTAGAGTATGGAGGACTTACAACTGTCCTATTTCTTGTGCAAAACAGTAAACTGAGCGATTTTTGAACCTGCCGAAGTAGGATGAACAAAGCTCCTTTATGAAAGACGTTGCCTAGGGGCCCGTTGTTTTTTGTCCTTTGGGAGTCATCGATCATGAATATCTGTACACTATTTTTCGCCCTGGCGCATGTCTCCGAGTTGATCCATATCAAACCATGCCGTACACGATTTTCGATTTCGGGCTATGGGCGCACGCATAGGTGAGCGATGTACCAGCATGTACATGGGAACAAACGTATAGTTGTGTGTCATGTCCAATGTCAGCTTAATTGTAGCGTGCTTCCCCTTCGTTTTAGAGGACCGGATATGGTTAGAACGAGCTCTGCTTGGCTCAAGCTCGGTATCATCCCAGTGACACATGTAAATGAGACCAGTTTCGTGATGTGGTTTCGGTAGTCCTCCCGGCCAGGAGACTCATCATTCCTTATGCGTTCAGGTCCAGTCTGTACTTCCTACGATATTGCATCCGGCGATACCGCCATCTTTGGTGCGTGACGTGTTGACCATGGCCAAGTACTTATGGCCTCGGCCATCCACACCAGGCGACATCCCTCTGGTGTACGAATAGGTTTCATGCCTTGCGCTGGTATGCCACAGTCAGCCTCTCCTACAGAATATCGCTCTCCCCCATTCTCGGAAAACCTGGCAGCCCACCACTCCAACGTCCACGAAGCTAGAGCAGGTGGGGACAGTCCTGACTTGTCACGCGGGTGTGTTCAGGTTCAGGTTCAGACTCAATGGATCTACTTCCTACTGGGCTGCGCCATTTTGTTACCTTGGAATGGTGACACTTTTTTTTGCCAAACATCCTTCCGTTAATGCTCATGATTTTACTCAGTCCTGCTTAACGGCACATCGTTTTTCTTGTCCCGAATGGCTAACTCTCCCTTCTACCCAACCTTCAGTTCATACATGTCTAGCACCTTTACATTGGTCAAGTTGTTCGTTCAGTTTTACTGTACAATCACTTCGAAGCAGGTTCGCAGACCCAACTAAATGGTAGTACCGAGCACTCACACATAAGGGTATCCAAGTCGTCTCCATCTCGCCGCATATTCGTATCCATGTTTGCGATGATCCTCCTTGTCGGTTCGCTGTGTCTCAGCACGTATATTCGGGGCATACCATCAATTTTTCATCTCTTCGCTCTCTTCAACACAGCCTCTCTGGCAGTCTCGAATGGCTATCTGTGTACAGCTGTCTATGCTAATGCTGCACCGCTTGGCGCGTCAGTCTTGCAGGCGGTGTTATCAGGACATGCCGCCATCGCGGTTGCGGCCAGCGTTGTACAAGTTACCGGCTCAATTGTTTCTCTTTGGAGTTCCTCTCCGGGATCCCTTTCCATGGAAATAAAGAGAGCCGACACTGGGGACGATCAAGCCGAGGCAGTCGCTGCGCGAATCTTCTTCGGCGTCTCTACTATCTTTCTCGGCACCACTTTGGTTGCCTACACGTGGTTGATGAGCCACCCTGGCTATAGATTGCTTATCCGCTCTCCGAAACAACACCATGACGTTCGAGACGTAGATGAGCTTACTAGGTTACTCCCCGATGAGCGCAGAGATGTACAAACGGAGTCCAGTTCGCACATTTACCGAGTTGCCAAGCAGAACATAATTTTCATGTTTTCTGTTGCATATGTGTACGCAGTCACTCTGGTCAGTGTCTACCTCATTGCCATCACCGAGCTTCAACTGATAGTGTCCTTATCAGGCAGTATTTCCTGCGATCACAGCCCGTGTGGAACCTGTTAACCTAAGCATCCATCCCTTGCTGTTCACTGCAGTCCACTTCTTGGTTATGAACACCGGAGATTTCATTGGGAGATACAGCTGCTCGTTTACTCGCCTATCTGTGTGGCCCGCCAAGAAGATCCTGACCATGTCTCTGCTACGGACGCTGTTCATTCCTGTGATCTTCTTTTCCAATGTCCACCGGCCTGCAGTAGCAGCCCCAGTCTCTCCAATCATAAACTCTGACATTCTTTTCATGATTATCATGCTGACGTTCGGATTCACAAACGGCTTTGTCTCAGCCCTAGCCATGCTCGCTGTGTCATCCGTTGAGCACAATCCCGGGCTCGAGGGGCGCCGCGAAGACGTGGATGTCGCCGCGGCACTAGGTGGTTCCTTTACTAATGTCGGTTGTACTACTGGGGCGCTCTTGAGTTTTGGTGTTCAAGCTATGATATGACGTTTGTAATAGAATCGTAATATTTGACGGTCCTCAGATGGACGGTGACAGCACTTGCAGCGAGTATGTGCCCTCAGACGAAGGAGACGGAATGCAGCCAAATGAGACGGACTCTTTAGTGCACTCACACGAAGAACCCAAGTTTGAGCTGAGGTGATTAGCAGTTCAGAGAGTGGAGATACCGAGGATGTAGGACACATCTTCCCGTGCCTTGGCTTGGAGATCGGAGACCTGCGGTGCCTCACGTCTCAAGTCCGTGTTCTCATGATACCTAGGGCTATCTAGCCCAGAGCGTGACCGCTGAATGGATGTATTTGAGCGAGCTCAGCCAAGGACCCGTGTATCAAAAAAAAACTCGGATGATAGATGGCATAACAGTTGTCAACTGATCACCTGCATAATGTCACCCGTCTTCAATGCCTCCGCTAACACCGCACACTCATCCTGGTGACTTGAACGTTGTGATTAAAATTCTAGCAGCATCGCCTGCTTCCTTCTGGTGTGTCTCGCAGTGCTGTTTACAGTGTAGTGGGTATGCACCGTGATATGGGTTCCCGTCGCGGCAGAGGGCTGAGACGCACCGTTCAATGGTCGTGCCTAACAGAATATGAGCTGTCACGACATGACCTATCGTCGCGAGCAAGACACACCGAGTCGGCCTTCGTTGGGTCTGCATGACCTTGTCCACCACCTGAAGTATTCTTGCTCGGATGAGCCGCTCCAGCTGGCCTGGGAGTCAACTTGGGCTTTGATGCACGATAAATAATGACGCAGATGAACAGAGGGAAACCTGGACAAACCTGTCTTACATGATTTGATCCTACGGATTTCGCATTCATTGTCCCACAGCCGCTTTGGAAGGTCCCTCGTCAGCCGTATTCCCTCTTGTCAGTGACGCTGAGTGAGATTAAGGGGTCTTTAGGTCGTCCGAGTTCTCTGGGATGTTGATCTAGCTGATGCGAACCCAGGACCTTTTCACTCCTCTTCATCACTGTATGCAACTACCCTTTGACCACCAGAACGCCTCCAGATGACTCTACAGCATCGTAATGTTGCCCTGGATGTGCTTCTCGAGGGAGTGGTACAACCTGCGATGACCTTGGTGGCATTACCCCGATATCCCTTCCATGG
The DNA here is from genome assembly GCA_038089275.1 of Pulveroboletus cf. rosaemariae. Taxonomy (NCBI): domain Eukaryota; kingdom Fungi; phylum Basidiomycota; class Agaricomycetes; order Boletales; family Boletaceae; genus Pulveroboletus; species Pulveroboletus cf. rosaemariae. Next base: position 28,136 of record JBBPKN010000300.1, read on the forward strand.
GGGGAGGATGTGGGCGACGATGGCTGCAGCGACGTCAATACGAAAAAGGCGGACGGTAAAACCAGTACAAACCTTATCGTAGTCAAACGGGGAAAACGTACACTGATCAGTATCTCAGCCTTGTACTATCATTAAGATTGGTATGGAAAACGAAGGGGTTTATGGAAAGCTGCTCGCCTTGTTGTTGCTTTGTCCCACCTTGATCTAGCTCGTAATCTTCCTACTCAATAGGTACCTAGGATGAGGGAAGGATGATTGAAGGATGATTCTGAGAGGCAAACACGGTGAATGCACAAACGCTTACATGAAGGGGACCATACAAGTTGGAAGGATGTTGCCAAGATTACGATTTTCTTTTCTTTTCTTTTTTTGAAGTGGTGTTGTCCTACATGTACTCCAAACACTGGTGAGTGTAGGACTTTGCCGACGAAATACCGCCGGTGATGTACGCAAGCTAAAGTATATTTCATGAATTATAGCTTCTCTTGGGGCAAATTGAGATTCGGAGTGCGTACCATCCATAGGCAGCAATGACACGGGTCACGTACCCTGTCGCAAGTTCAGCGCTTCAGACTGAGTGTGACCAAGGGAAGAGAAGAGACATTATCTACCATTGCACCGAAGCTGTTCTGGCGCCCATCGAATCTGACACCGAAGCATCGGGAAATCGACGAGTGCAAATCTCTCGCAAGCATATGTGAACTTGTCCATCGCTCAGAATGTCTCCCAACAGTCTCTGTGACTCCTCGGGTGTCGTAGTATCAGGGAGCGTGGGATACATGAAGACCAGTGCTTCGACGATCGATTGTGGGTAATACCGCAGTAGGTTTGGAATAATGTCTGCTGGGCTGTTAATGGCATGAACAACATAAAAGAAGTGTCATTCTTCTGAAATGTTCCCAACGATGACGGCCCTAACCCCCTTTTCACAGAGCTTCCTGCCAAAATCACCATTTCGCTGCCATCTCATTGAGTCAGGATCGGTGGCCATCCAAACACCATCGAGGTAGCCACGGAACTTCCACTGTGGACACCAAACGCGTCTGTCTCAATGGCAAGCATAAGGGTTTCAGGAGAAACCTCCCGGGGATCCCGCAACATATCAAGGATCTCGGGTGACTTCGGGTCAAGCTATAAAGGTGCGACATAGGGCCTCAAATTGTGGCTGGAGCTCTGTCGCTGTTTTCGGAACAGTCCTTTCATCACGACGAGCTTTGGATCGAAGATAGATAGCAGAGACTATACTTGCACGATGATGTTGTATTCTAACATAGCGGACCTGATGGGTGAATTCTGCCCCGCCGGAACTTGAGATATACGATGCAGAATCTGATGAACAGAATGTCCACCTTCAGACAAGTAGGATATTCATCAGCCGGAAACGAGAAGCACTTCATCGAGAACCCCAGCCCTGCGGACAATCCCGTCAGGTGAACGTTATCCGAGTCACCTGTTCTGAGGTTCTAAGTATGCGTCTAATCCAATGGAACCCAACTCTCACCACCAAAGGCTGCAATGTTGTCTCGCACCCAAAGTAGACCAAGCATCGGCCCTTGAAATCAAAGTTTCCATCTACCTTGGGTTCGTCACTTGCGAGAAATCCTAGGACATCCAATGATTATCCACACTCCCGAGCGCTCTTGTGAGACGTATTGTGCCTGGCTTTTCAAATCATGGGGTGATCCAAACTGCAGGAAGCTGGGAGATAATATGCCCACAAGTTATCGAGTCAAATACCGAGTAAGTGAACTCGCTGTACGACTTACTCGCTATGTAGCTGGTCAGGAATGATGATAGCCAGGGACCAGGCATCATGGCGTCACAATCCCTAGCTCTCCCGAGCTGACCATTTTTCATGGCTACGCAGCGTACGCGCATGCCCAACTCGGGACCCAGTAGGTGTGCGCTGTCTCCCCGTTCCAGGGATCATCGACTCCTCAATGCACTGAGGTTTCTCCGAGTCGACCGACGTCCAACCCATCTTGAGTGATTCGTTCGTCTGCAAGGGCGCAAGTAGGGACACCATTCATCAACGGACCTCGTACACGCAACGAATGGATCGTTTCTACCCCGTGTGACGAGACCAAATGGTTTCTTAGATGCTCTTTCTGAAAACGGTCAGTATTTACTGCTAGACTCTATCATCCACTCATCCGTATGATCACGTTGCATTGCTGACCTCTTCATGCTTTGTGGGACCCCGCTTGCTCGACAGAAGATCGGTGATAATCACTGGCTTTCATGTGATTCCAACACCGGCCACACGAGTCGCCTGAAGCAGGATCACAATTCCGAAATCAATCAACTCTCGAGTAGAAAAGTTGAGGTATGCAAGCCTGGACGTGAAAGCATTGCTGGTGTCGCACTCTCAGAGTAAACGTGCGAACGACTGCTACACAGTAGTCTGATGAAGAGGCGTCGACTTTTCAACGTCTCATTTTCATTACGGGACTCCGAGGACGATCTGTCGGTTAGCGTGTGTGATATCACGCTACTGATAAAATCTCGATTGCGGCCACTCCCGTGATTGCCCGACGAGCCAAGGACCCCTAAGTTCAGGGGCTGGAGGCGCTGTGTTCTCATTACCGCCGTATGAAGTGTGGATGGGTCAGTAGCTTCACGCCAACATGAAACCACGATACGGTCTGCCAGCGGGGTTGACAGGTTAATAGCGTCTCATCTCATAATGTCGGGTATGGCCTGTTGGGGGAACGCTGGTAACCGCGTGACACTGTGACAGGCGCGTTGCATGAAAATCACATGCCAAGTGGCGCAAGTATATGAACCCTGTCCTGATATCTTCTCATGTCACATCCGCATCCTTCACTTCTATTCCCTTGTTTGAGCCCGCTCTGCTCATGGCGGACGCTACTATGTCCCAGCCCGAGGCCCAGCACCAGCCACAGGTCCCTGAGATCACCGCGCTAACTCGTGTCGCTTCCATCCCTATCATCGCGTCCTCTTTGGATCAGATACACTTGACCCTCTCGTCCAACGTGCTCACCCGCTCCCCATACCATGCCGCTCAGGTCATCACCCAAACCGCGTACAACTTTTCACAGCCGCTGCAGATCCGTCTTGCCCCACTCATCGTTACTGCGGATGGCTATGCGAACAAAGGACTTGATGTCATTGAACACAAGTATCCTTACCCCTTCAAGGTCAAGCCAGAAGAAGTAGCATCTTATGTGCGGGAAAGACGCGATAGTGTCGTCACCTCCGCAAACGAGCGGTTCGACAAGAACGTCAGAACCCCCGCAGTTGGCGTTGCGGAGGGTATTGATAAGGTGACTTATGTGATCCCAGGGTTTCCGAAGACAATTGACATGTGACCATAGAAATTCGCTCCCTTTGTCGATTATTTTGAGAGTGCCGTCAACAAAGTAGGAAGCGAATCCGGCACGAGTTCGCCGACTTCGACTTCCTCAGAATGTCAGTATCAGTATCAGCGCATATACGCCATCTCGAAACACCTAAGAGACAATGTATATGTCTACTCTTCGGAGCACCTCAAACAGCTTCAGCAACAAAGCATCCTTGTGTGAGTAAATGCACTTTTCGCACTTTGTACAGGCGCTCACTCCTATTCAGTCAAAAGGCTATCGGGACTGCCAACTCTATTCAGGGGCTCGCCACAGCGTCCATTTCCGGCGCTCAAACACGGATCCATGCCCTTTCGGATAGTATGCTTCAGGAATTGCAGAAGCTGCAACAATCTACTGCCGCGCTTCCACAAACCCTTCAATCTGCCTATCCCGATATCTCCAAATCCATTACAGATCTGCGCGACATTGTCACAACTCCTGACATGTCGGTTGGTGACAAGGTTAACCGTGTCGCCACAGAGGTCAGTGAGGGTGTTAGGCCGATGCTGGAGAAACTTTCGCAGAGGATTGGGGACCTCGCCAAGGCCATCGGCACCAAGAGAGAGGAAGGAACAGTCACAGCGCAGAATGACAATGGCCATGCGGTACAGTAAATGTTGCTCGTACCCGGCTACTCCACATTATTGTATGGTCCCCCTCAGTTAATGACGTTTGTCCTAGATTCAGACTTAGAGTATTCTCTTTGACCATGAGCTTCGCGACGCGCATGCATTTTGTACGCATATTCTATGTTTGGGTTTCTGCATGTATGCACTCTGTTGCCATTCGAACTTGGTACTTGTCCACCGCACATTGGCGCGCTCCTCTTTTTTTTTTTCTTTTTTTTTTTTAAAAAAAGCGCTATTGTCCGAAATTTGAAGCTGAAGTTCTGAAGTGTACGACCCATGTTTGAGTGGCGACACAACCAGTACATACGAAACCGACAGGCATAGCATGACGCGAGATCGGTACGGCGCAGTTGCTAAACAATACAGTCGAATGATTCGGACCGAGCAAAGACGACTCTCGCAACATACTGTGATGTGCAACCAGTACATCACCTATGCTCTTCCTTTCGAGGTGAGACAAGCTCTGACCACTGAAATGCATCCAGACTCGAAATAGAGTTGCGCTTGTCTGCAGTGGTCGCTACGATACGCGGGCTTGCGCTCAGACGCATGCTCGTTCGGCTGCTCGAACGAGATCTGGCGGAGAGATCGCGGGAGAGCGCCGAGTGGGAGGACTGTGAGGACGAGGAAGAGGCACGGCGGTGGCGCATTCGTTGTGTCGGGTCGACGTCGGGGATGTTGGCGATGCGGGCAAAGAGGGAGAGAACTAGTCGGGACGGGTAGAGGGAGGGGAAGTACAGCATGAGTGAGAAGGGGACTCACTGTCAACGATGGAGACGATGCCACAGAGGTTGCCACTCCCCAGATTGGAGAAGGAAGGGGACGAAGAAAGGGTAAAGTCGTTATCGGTGACGAAAAGCCGATGTGAACTAGCTGCAGGGGTAGGGTGCAGATCAGAAAGCGCAAATGGAGGAAAGCAGCGAGCAGCACGGACTGGCGAGAAGTTTCTCGATGGTGTATGAAAGCGTGCTGGTTGGGAACACGACATATACTGTGCAAGTGATGGCATCAACATTCTCGTTGGAGAGACAAGATGTACCTCTCACCTGGATATTTATCCACGCCATCTGTCAGCCCATCGGGCTCCTAGTGTCGGCATCAACGATGGGGCAGGCGTAAATGACACCACTCAAACCTTGATTTGCGCGATAAATTGATACACAGGCGTAGAGAGTATATGATTGCTTTGCGAAGGGGCTACTATCTGGAAACCATGGTCAATGTCTGAGTAAAAGGTGTGGGTCATCGGGTCGTCGTACTTTGCCAACATCAGTTACACTGACTGCACTCAACAACGTCCCCGACTCTTCATCAATGACAGCGACACTGCTCACGCCTTGCTCACTCATGAGTCGCATGACATCGAGAACCTGGGCCGTGCTAGATGTTGCAACAACCGAAGAGTACATGTGAAGGGAAGGAAGAGTCAGCACGTAGAGCGAGTTTGCGAGGTAAGATTGGAACGCCGGAGTTCGTTTCGCGTAGGCAGAAAACCATGATAGAAGGCCCATGTCAGATACCATGCCGAGATACGTGTCGGATGGAGAAGACGAAGATACAAGTACTACGTGCGTTGAGCATAAAACCATGTCAGTAACGGACAGATTTCCCACCTCTGTGGGTTCCGCGGGCGAAAACAGCTAGTAGAGATATAATGGTCGCATCGTAGGGCAGAGTCTCGAGAAAGTTCTTCTCGGATAAGTCTATCGCGTATCAAGAGATCGGGAAGGATGGAACACAAGTATGCTCACTGCTGACTAGATGGACGGGAACGCGACCAGATCGCGCTGCAGACATGATTTGGTCTGCCCGGGAGTTAGCTTTAAGCTCGTGAAGAGGGATCGTGTGCCGCGTGGCGGCCAAGGTCAGGAATGCATTTACATCGGAGAACTAGATCGTTGTGAGAGGAGAATCCGATTAGAAAGACGGAAATTCGCACATCAAAAAGGCCTAGAAATGGGGAGCTTGTTTGGGCGCCAGGCAAGGCCTTGACTGCTAGACACGAAATATCTTCCTTGAGGAGTAGCTGTAGAGATGTATGAGCCTGGAAAGTGGAAAGTGAGCATCAAACTTGCGTCGCAGGCGTCTTCTACTGTGCAGTCCGCGTCCACGGCAACGATACGAGAGTCAATGAGAGCTGCACCCGTGGAGAGTAGTGAATGGCAAGCTGGATGAAGACGTTGACAGTGACATACTTCTGGCATGGACGTGCGCCCATGATTCGACCCACAGTTTCTCTGCTTCTGGGCCCGCTGCCACTGATTGGAGCATGACTATTCCCGATGGAGATTCGCGACCAGTCGGGCTTCTGGAATGGGCTACGGGGGTAGTCATTCTCCAGTGCGGCGTGGTTGCGATAGGCTGCATGGTCACGGTGGGGAGGGTTGGAGGGGGAATGAAAGTGAGAGATGGAGTTAGGCGGAGTCGGTGGCAGGGGCAGGGAGAAGAGCATGACTGGAATCGCAAGCGTCACGTTTACGTATGGTATCAAAGTTGATCCACTCCTGCCATGTCCACTGACCTCGTTCCTCCCTACTTCATACATCCCCTCATACCTGCAGTAACTGCCGGCCATGTTTCGTGCGCACAGGCATTTGGTATGCACGATCTCGACCATGTCGTCTCTCTTACCCGTGTAGTACAGGTTCTGAGGTCTACGTCGGATGCATGAATGGCGAGTTATTGCGGTACGCTCTTTGCACTGAGCCGGATTCCACAAAGGTGAGTTTACTTGGCCTGTACTGATTGCGCGATGTCATGTTATCTTGTTCCCTCAGCAGACATCCTATACTCTACTCTCTCGCCAGGGTCTTCCAAATGGCAAACCCATCGACGAACTTGTCCTCATTCCTTGTATGTCCCGAGCGTTGATCTTGTCTGGTAGGCACACACTATTGCCGCACTCGACGCTACTCAGCATGCACTCAAAGATCGTCAAATTTATTTCTATACTTTGCCTTCGCTCGATCCTGTACCCAATACCAAGCCCATTCGCCATGTGGAGACCTTTGCAGTTGATCAGCACCACCTCTTGCGGGTTGCACCCACGTCGCACGACATCACGAGCAAGTTGCAACCGGTTGAGTTTTGTGTCATAAAGCGGAGCGCTATTGCGTTATACAGTCTATATGAAGAACGTCTGGTTTTCTCCAGAGTTGGTCCGAGTCGTGATGAAGTCCCAGTGGTTCTGACACAGTTCTGATTTATATAGGAGATTCCATTCCAACCAGGAGCTCAGCTGGCACGACGTGCAGGCCAGTACCTCTGTGTTGCCGACAGTCAACACTACAACGTCATCGATTTGCAAACTGCCCAGATGTTCCCCGTACTTCCTGTTAATCAGGCACTGGACGACACGACACTGATTAAGCCATTCATCGTGGTTGTTGGTGGAAATGAGTTTCTCCTGCTCTCGTGGACTGGGGCGAGCACCCTCGGTGTCTTTGTCACAGGGGAGGGGGATCCTGTCAGAGGGACCCTAGAATGGCCGAATCATCCGCTATCTGTCTGTAAGTCATGATTCAGCCTGCTTCTACATGGAACAGATCAAGGTCGATAGGTCTGGACTACCCAAACATCACCGCACTCCTGCCCAATGGCACAATAGAGATTCACAGCGTCGAGACTCAGTCGATCATCCAGGTCGTCCCCGCGACTCTGGATAGCGACACTGTTGCCGATCAAAGGGTCGGACTGGTAACATCTCAGGGCGGGTACATGGTTCCGTTCTCTGAAAACGCCGAGAAGATGCGAAAGACAATGCTGAGGTTTGACAGAAAATAGAGGGGACCATTTCCGGTGTGTTAGTGCCCACCCATGCGTGATATTCCCTGTTGTTGACTGGCTTATTGCCCGCCGAGAAAGTCGATCCACGTGACTACGTGTCGTGTTGCATTATGCCATTTACACGTCCGCACTTGACGCGTACAACAAGCACGCCCCCCATAGCCTCCTGTGCATTGTTTTTCTCATCTTCCTCCTCTCTTATTTTTTTCTTTTCCACTTCGCATCTCCTGCGATAAGCACATAGTCATGGACTGTTCACTCTCCACGCCGTTCCTCCTTTTAGATGAGTTGGATGAACCTCAGACACCCCCTCGTTCTCCTAGTCGTCTTGATTTTTGCATGGAAAATCTAGACGGTGGTGGCACTGATTCTGAGGTGGGAGGTGACTCGGAGATGCACGGCCTGGGTTTGGCCTATACGCCGTCTCGTGATCGCCATTACCCATTCAATCAAGACGCCTTCGTGGTTGGCGTCGCATCTCCAGATTGCTCCCATCTCCTAGTGGAGGGCGGCAAGGGTGATCCACCACAGGCCACAAATTCGCACTCACATGAAAATGCGGACATATCGTATACGCCCTCCATACCACGAGGACGTCCAATGGATGAGGTCGTCATCGAGCCTCGGTCTCCAATACCAGTTCGCCCGCTTTCCGTGCAGTTCCATTTCGATGCGCAGGAATCCACGCCGCCACTCCGCACCGCGCCACAGAGGCTTAGCTACCCTCATCATGGTTTCTCTCGCAGCGCCCTCCAACAACAAAAAACCCTCTGGAATTCACGACATGAAGAATGGGCTGAATGGTATTCACGCATGGAACGAGACGAAGCACAAGGGCAGGAATCCGATGCATATGTAGGCTTCGCTCCCATCCAACCACGCCTCATGGAGAGTCCACCACCGTATATGCGCTCCCCTCCATCAGGGCTGGAGCGCGATCTTGCAAACCACCCACATAGGGAACACGAACGGGACGTCCGCGCTCCCATCTTTCCTCGTGCCGGTGATATCTCCGCACTGAGGGATCCGTACTCTGTCGATATCGACCGTTGTTTTTTCAAGTTTCCCTTGTGGACACTTCACAAGATGTTATACATGTTCGATATGCATCAGAGACCTGCATCGTTGGCACTACTCAGTCCTGTATGCAATTCGGCACACGCCCAAGTGTCCACATCCTCCTCGACGTTGAATTCGTATGCGTCGTCGGCTTCTGGAGACGAAGGACCCGAAGCCACCCTCGTGGTAGACGATAGCCTAATTTCTTTGAATAAACCTCCTTCGGAGTCTCTGAAGCACGTTTCTTCTCCGTATAGTCCGTCTTCATGGAATCGCATTTGTGGCTGGGAGCTCTCATGGTATGCCAGGTGGGAGTTGTTGCTTGGTCTCTTTCAACGAGATCATACCAAGTGTGATGCCCTTGATATGTCCATGAACTCCCCAGAACCCGTCAAATCCAAGGCAACCCTGTCACCGCCTTCCGAACCGATCTTTCGGTTTAATGCTGGAGAGGACAGTGACAATATCGATGCAGACGAGGACGAAGACTACGGGATGGTCGTCCCAGACCCAATTTTCAACGTGGATTTCGACGAAGAATGTGAGAGAGCGTTTGCATTCTTTAGCGGAGAGTCGAAACACTCGGAGTTGGCCTTGTGAACAGATGCTTAGGGTGTGTCCGAGGAAACAGAGTTCAATATGTATAGTATCGTTTTGTTTGCGTACCGTGTGTATCTAACCGTGATTACTTTATTGTATACTGGCTATGCTACCAACACATCATGCAAAACGAACTCAGGACTTATTCTTCCCTGAGTCAGTGACGCACCCAACTTCTCTCATCCAAGATCTGGTTTCGGGGTGTGTGTGGTTTATACAGTACGTCCAAGAGTAATTCCGCTTTGAACGACCCTCTACAATTGTTACGGGAGGGCTTGTCTCACCTCGTTCACACTTTATTCTTATATTTAGATTCCGGTCTGCTCACAAAACCCACGCCGAATACATGCGTCTGGTGCACATCTACGCGGGCTCCTATCTCAGATGGGAAATACGACCCGAAGCAGGAAGATGGCTCGGTATCTTGGGTACCTTTGGATAGAGATGTCGTGTGTGTTCTCGGTGGCTAGTCCTGTTTCCCAAGTGACGCGATCAGTACCCTCAAGGTCCTCAGTTCGAAGTCACTAAGAATCGCATGATCAGAGCGACTGTCTTCTGGCCTCGAGGTCTTAGGTCTGGGTTGAGGGAACTAAGACGACCTCATTCATCATTGACTACCGATCCAGACAGGAAACCTCAACCTTGGTTTCCTCGAACAGATGAAGACGATAGACTTGGAATGGTAACCAGATGAACAATAGCTTGCCTATCGCTCCTTTTACGATCAATCAGATTCGCCCTAGTTGGACGTAGACAGACGCAACATGCCGTTCTTCCCCTGGTCTTAGCCACCCGTGACTATGTAGTACATTGAGTGGCGCAGTGGATGCTCGTAGAGTCACCGGCCAAATTGTCTTCGAGGTATAGAAACGGAATATCATACGTGCATGACTTACGGGAAAATCCTTGCCACCTACTAGGTGATATATAACATCGTGAGCCGCTATGCCCCTGTACGAACAAGCTCTACATAGCGCGCCGTAAACGAGACCCTGGCAAGCTTGACCTATCCACGCCATACGGGGGGGGGAACAGTCAATAAGAACGGAGCTCTTTCACCACAAGAGAAAAAGAAGGTAGACTCACATAACGGTACCACGTCTCGTCGTCCGGAAGGTGAGGCAAGTCCGACGCTTTTGCATCTGTCGGCACTCTGACTCTCTGTTGGTGGGTACTTGCCTCAGCACGGCACCGGGGCTCGACATTGGCATACCTGAGAAAGAATTTTATGTCGCAATCGACGCTTTAGCGACGTCTTGCGAAGCACGTCGGCAAACGTGCGGGTCTTTATAAACCTAGAAAACGCTTTCGAGTTGTCGTACGCTGCGTCAAGCTGCGCTGTTTCTGTAGTCATCGCGTCTTGCAACGTCATTCCCAGTGGCAACTGTTCGTGGTGGAAATTTCGCATGAATAAGACTATCTTCAGGGAACACAAAAACGAATGGAAAATTGCTCACCCTGCCTAGTTTAATCAGCTTTCCAACGATCGGGGCGACGACAGCCTCATCCGCTCCGGAAACACTGCCGTCCTTTTGGGTGTTTATCCAGTCAGAGAAGACAGCGACGACGGCGGCTGTATCTCCTGGCGCTAACAATTTTGTCCACGACTCCAACACATCTCGCGCATCTCCAGAATCCATAAGTGCGTGAGCAAAGTCGATACGATCGAATCGAATGCTCGGCGTTAAGCCGTATCTGGAGTACTTCCCGCACGTAATATCTTGAGCGAGCGCATCCGCAGCAGTGTTAAATACGTGGAACGTAATATCAAGCTCGCGAATCCGCTTTGCGAACGTTCGTAGTTGGTCAGAGAGGAAAAAATACAGACAGCCGTAGATATCTTCGGACTGTGCTCCGTGTGCTTGCCCCGACTTGATGATCTCGTTGGGACTGCACACGCAAAACGACGATATAAGTGTAACAATACCAAAATCGGAAGCTTTCACTTACTCCCAGGATCCGATTGGGTTCTCGACAATGTCAGGAAGCCAAGTACCACAAGACGAGAACAGGGAGGTGTTGGGTGCCGTATAGTGGTCACTGATGGTGCTGAAAGGAAGAACAACCCCAGATCGCCAAAACGCTATAAATCCAAGCCTATGACAGGCTTTGAGCCCCGCCAGCGCTCGATTTCTGGCGTCCAGCCGAGCTGGAGTCGCATGGACGCGCTCACATTCGTCCCGCGCTAGTGACGTTGACAGTGTGGGGCCAGCAGTATACAACAGATGGTCTGTTATTTCCTGAGGCACCAGACAAGCCAATTTTGCGCGTCGACCCAGGTCAAAGAAGAGAGGCTCTGTCCTGTCGGTATGATGCTGCAAAATCAATACCAGTAAAGCGAGAATACGAAGGCGGTACTCCTCTGGTAAGAAGACAGAGTACCAAAAATGCAGTGCGATGTCGGCGGCGACCGCTTCGTTGGGCATTGCGCCAAGAATCAGAAGTAATACGATATTGCGCGATACAATGGTCTTCGAATTATCATTGAGCAAGAAGTGAAGACGTCCTTGATAGTCAGATCGCAGTGCGTTGACTGTGCGCACGACATTTCGGAGGTCCCCAGAAACTAGTTTTGGCGGGGCATGAGAATGGAGGGTAGGGCCCGAGGGATATAAACCCACCAATAAAGGCCAGAGAAAAGTCTCTCTCCCCGTCCTCTTCGTTGTGTTTGAGATTGATGATGTCCACTGCAGGCAAGTTTCGTGATCTATTTGACAAGCTAATCAGTTGGAGAATGTCTCTCCGAAGACCTAGAGCGAACAGAGGTGTGACCATCAGCGTAGTTTCTTCATGAAGAAGTGGCCTTGAAGAACATTGATTCTCGTCCTGAGGGCCAGGAACCCGGAAAGCGCTTGAACCCGGAAAAACACCACAGTCTGCCACTAGTCAGCTTCTGAAAGTACGCTGAGAGTACAAACACACCTCGTTTATGGACATTCCTGTGTTCTCTCTCACATTTCTTGGAGGTATTGACGTCATTCATGTCATCGGAGACCAGCACCTCAGCTCGGGCCTCACCTGTGAACAGTATGCCACCAGTTTGCATCTGCCACAAGGCAACCTGGCAGGTTTCGAGCAACGGTTCGCGCAAGGTAGCGCCTCGAGGGGCGAAAATGTGAGTGGTATCGAGGTGTCCTCAATCGCGCCGCCATAGATATCGCAGTCAGACGCCGAGAATAAGCTCAGCGGGTCATTTGACTTGAGGAGGGCAGTGAATACACGTTCCGCAGAGGAGGGTTCGCAGGAATCAGTCATCGATGCAGTGAAAAAGTATGGGACGTCCAGAGCGCTCTTTGGTGAGTTTTTCTGGGCGCAATCGATATCACCGACTACCACGGCCTCCACGAGGTGTTTGGCTTCTCCTAATAGTACTGCCGGTCTCAACGTTAGTCTCCGCCTAGGAATGGAGGCACTTCACTAGGAATTCAGTTTGTGGTCATCAAGCAAGTGCAGAATTATCCAGACAGCTATGACAAAAGTGACCGCGCCGTGCACAACAGGATGTTAATCATCTTTCTGTACCTTGGGATCTGTGTCTTGCTATGGCCTAACTCGACATGACGTTCTACCCATGTCCGATGGATCAGTCGAGTCTGTGGTGGAAGCGAAACGTCGGAGTTCCACCAAACTCTGACGCACATAGTGGTATCATGCTTCACCGTCGATGAACTCGGGAAGAGCGTCTGGTCTGATGTCAATAGCGGTCTTCAGGCGCTGTCAAGGTTCAAGGTTCAAGGCTCTGATCTCAGCGTCCAGCGAGGGCCTTTAGGTGCTTCTATACAACGTACATGCAAGGGGATCTGGTGAACTATCCTCAGCTGAAATTTGATAGCGGCACCACCATTTTCCTTCCAAAACTTGTAGAACGCCATAAAAGAGGTCGATATCAGTCATAGCGAGATATACGGTCAGCGTTCGGTCCCCACCCGGACGGGGTTTGGACAAGGTCAAGGACGAAGGTCCCGTTGAGGAGAGGATGGCCTCATGACACTCTTCATCATCAAGTCCATTGCCCCATCTAACGCCGACGGACCAACATCCGTGATACGACCTCTTCCCGCATGTGCCACCCAGTTCATAAGTATCTGGTGAGTGACGTTGTCGGTCTTCGCAAGAAATGGCCCCCTGGCATCTATCACTCCTCGAATACCGGCATAATTTGGATCCATAATATTCGACACCTCAATAATACGGTCAAATCAAGTAGTGGACGGAACACCACTCTTAATAAAGTTGCCCTGGGAGATTCGTGCGCCAGTGCGCAGGCTTCAGAGTTGAAAATGTGGAACGAGATATGGTGCTGACGTATATGTCGAGCAAACGCTTGAAAATGCGACTGGTCCTACAGGAAGAAGTAAAGACCCCTAGACATCTTCAGAGCGAGCGGCATGTGACTTTTCCGCGCGGAAAACCTATTTATTGCCAAGGGTTATGTCACCATTCATTGCTGATCTCTAACAAAACTAAAGCGTACTCCCAGGAGCCAGGGGACCTGCAAAATTGGTCTGTGGCCAGATGTTGCCTGCGAAAAGGATGGGGGGATTGGGCACGTTGAAGTAGGTGCTGAGAGCTGTAAGGGGATGTTGAAGCTCTGTTTTATCAACAGAAGGGGAAAAGACATAGACGTTAATGAAACAATCGATAGCTTGTCTTGGGATCAGGCTCCCAGTTACTTGATCTGATAGGGTTTGGGCAATCCACTCTCAGGGTTTAGTTCATGGGCAAGTTAGCACTGACCTTGTCTGTGGAAAGCTCAACGAGCTATTTGACACTCCTACCGGTACTACGCATTAACATCCAACAGTGCCCAAAAAATAGTGCATACCATGGAGTAATAAGACAATAACCTACAGGAACTATGAGCTAGTTTGTCTAGCTTTCGCAGACGGCATATTTATTCATGTAGTACGTTCAACGGTGGAACCTGGGGCTTTGCTCACCGCACTGTCCGCCGTTCCCTGCCAGCCTCGGGGGAGTGGACCAGAATCTTGGAGAAGGGGTGTGCGAACATCAGAACTTACCAACTGACGCTGAGGGAAGACTGGGGGCTAAAAGATGAAATCGACCAATAAAGATTAATAGGAATAGTTCCGTATTTTATACCTACGCCTCGCCTCCGACGTGCGGTGGAACCTTCGTCACGCAAAAAATCCAAACATATAGAGGGATCAGCTCCCTCCGCTTTAATTATTCCCTGTGGGCATTACAGTAGGTTAGATTTGAGGGAGCATCGTAAAACCAATTTGTTTGTTCCTGGAAGAAGTCGGAGGAGCACGATGAACTGACATGTCATCCACGGCGAACAAGGCTCGATGCACGTAGTGTATCGTGTCCAGTGCGTTACGGGTTGAAGGCTGTTTGTATAGTGTGACCAAGTCGATCGTGGGTGTGATCACACAAAACTTTTTAGTTAGCAATCAGTTGGGCAAATCGTCGACCAACCATTGCACCTTTATACTACCTTTCGAACCCCAAGGCTTCAAAGACAATCTGATACATAATAGCCATGGCTATTGCTGTTGGAAGCGAAACCCTGGGACTCGCGATCCCACCGTTTACCCAGCATGCCATCTCCGTTTCTCTTCCTACTTGGAGAGATAATGTCGGTTATGAAGAGGGGGAGAAACGCGTTGTGGATTCGATGGTTTCGGGATATCCGCGCTTCTTCATACATCCAAGTATCCAAAAGGTACGTAACATTTTACCATCGACCATGTCTTCCCGGTCTTCATTCCGTTCAGCTCGCACGTATCTGTGAACAGAACTTCGGGATTAACGGAGAGAAATGTCTGTTGTGTCCTTCCAAAAAGATTGCGGACCAATGCCGAACATTCATGCTTCACCGAGCCGCACATACGGGTACCCAAGCCCACGTCAGACTTGTCCAGTACTCCATCTGTCCCGAAGACTCTTCTTTGCGGACAGGTCCATGTGCCGAGTTGCATATCGCATTATTTCCCGCGAACATCTTCCCTATTGCAAAGCAATTTTGGCAACACACCGGTCTGGGTATCTCCTCTCGCTTCGCCGAGAGTTGCCTCTCTCTTTTGCCTGGCCAAGATAAGCAAAACCCACAATCATCCGCATCCCCATCAAGCTCGCCAACTTATCTATCCCCTAGAGCTTCCAATAAGCATTATTTAGTCAAGCGGCCGGCAGCTGAGATACCGTCTGGAGTCAACAGGTCGCCGACTGTCACCATACCTTCGGATGGGTTGAGCAAGGATCAAAACATGTACCTCGAAGAACGATATGGACGTAATCTACCTTTCAGTGCTGTCGTACTCGCAAAGCGCGCCCTGCGGAGACGTATAGCAGGCGTTCTTTTAAGGGACAACTTGCAAGACGGTCCGCAGGGACCTTGCGCTGGTACACAGGATGTTGAAGTTGGACCGAGCAGCAGAGGAGTTCAAGATATCAGTGAAGATGACGTGTTTCTTTATCCCACAGGGATGTCCGCAATTTGGAACGCCCACCAGCTCTGTCTACGATCACGGCCACTAGCCAAAAGTGTTTGTTTCGGGTAAGCTTGCATCCCTTATAAAGCTAGTTGCTGAATCTCTCTGACTCATAGATTTCCGTACACTGACACCCTCAAAATTCTGGAGAAATGGGGTCCGGGAGCGTATTTTTTCGGTAATGGGCTTGACTCAGACATCGATACCCTGGAAGGTCTCCTTGCTGAAGAATTCAATCGAGATTCAACGAAACCTCCAATTCTTGCCCTCTTCACCGAGTTTCCATCGAATCCACTTCTACGCTCAGCAGATATGCCCCGCCTTAAGGCATTGGCAGATAAATACGGATTTTTGCTAGTCGTCGATGACACTATCGGGAACTTCGTCAACGTCGAGGTACTACCGTACACAGACATTGTCGTTACTAGCCTGTCCAAGATCTTCAGTGGTCACGCCAATGCCATGGGTGGGAGGTACGTCGAATTCAAGTGTCTGATTGGACTCATGACTCATGTATACGTTTAGCCTCGTCCTCAATCCGAAAGGACCTCATTATGCAGCTTTAAAAAGTCATATGGCCACCTACGAAGATACGTACTTTAGTGAAGATGCTCTCTTCATGGAACGCAATTCGCGTAACTTTGCTCAGCGTGTTCGAACTGTCGATGAAAACACTCAGGCGATCTGTGCATTCTTGCGCTTGCGCTCCATCGCTGGGGGTGCACCGTCAGCCGTCATAAAAGAGGTCTTTTACCCAAAGTATTCGACTCCCTCTAACTACCTACGGTGTAAACTCCCTGAAGGTGGCTACGGTGGACTATTCTCCCTCACGTTCACGTCCTTGGACGCATCGAAGGCCTTTTTTGACGCCTTACCCTGCCAGAAGGGCCCAAGTCTCGGAACAAGCTTTACTCTGGCTTGCCCATACACGATCCTTGCTCACTACACTGAACTCGAATGGGCGGCGCAGTTTGGGGTTGAGGAGGGATTAGTGCGGATCAGTGTTGGCGTGGAAGACAAGGATTTACTTCTACGTTCATTTGATACAGCCTTGAGGGCCGCAGAATCCACAAGGTAGGGTGCCCGATTTCCAGACACGAGATCTCTTTTCTCCTGCTTGCATTGGCCTTACGCTCAATTAGAAATTGTATGCTGGTATCATTGTAATACTCGCAGAAATTGCAACCAGGCCTAGATTCAACTCTGCCCCACCGATCACTGTGCCGACAGGAAGGAATGCCACATAGGACTTTACAATAAAGCAGTTATTCAGTCTATGAGGCATTAACGTCTCCTGGCGGGAGACATCGCATGTTGCTGATAGGAATCAAGCTCAAAGATTTATTATTATATTTCTACCGCATGTGGCCGTCGAGGTTGTACATGGATACAACGTTGCCTCTCAAAAAATGCACCAAGAATTATCACTCACCTGACTAGATCAAACCGACATGGCCTGCGATCGCGGAGGGAGTTCGGTCGCCTGTCCTAAATATTACGCGTTGTTTTGATGTCACCTTATACTTGATTATCTCTCTAGGCTTACGGAACGCCTAACAGTCAGTGTCCAACATCCTCAGATATGCGTGCTTGCCCTGGATGAGGCAAGGGAACAACGATGACGTCTGATTGGACTAAAACCGACACCAGAACCTTCGTTCCAGAGAGCGTCCGTCAATACATATAGGCTCACTGAGTGCTGCTTTTTACCTGACCGTAAAAAAAGGCGATACGCAGCCTCGCAGGGCTGGGAGCATCCTCGTGAGAGTAGAGACCGCTCAGTACTCTGAGGACACGGGTTCGTCGAAGTCGGTAATGACCGATCACGACCACAGGCCAATGCCTAACTGTTCGGCACCTGCCTCAGCTACGTGGTGTCCATAAGATCTATGATTTTATCCTCAGCCGACAAGATCAAGTACGCATGCTGCTTATGGTCAGGTTCACTCAATATTTCTTGTAGGTGCGTGGCTATTCACTCAGCAAGTAATCGCTACTAGAACCTGGCATGGCCGACCAGACAAGAAACCCGATGTGTCCACACGACACTTTAATATACATAAATCCGGACTTGAGCTTGGGGTAAATCACATCACAATTAGTTCTTTCCCATCTTCATAACTCGTTAAGGAGGGCAGAACGTGACGGTGTACTCGGCATTAAAATTTGAAGAGCAGGTCCAGAGCGCTGTGCCGCTCGATTCGTCGAAGGCGTAGCAGTACGAGTTCGGACAGTTGTCCTCTGTCATGAAATCGTGTCGTCAGAGCAAGTCATAGCCAGGTGCTGATAACGAAAATATACACACTGAAATAGTGATAGTACTGAACGCCCGATGAAGGACAGGTCGTAGCTGTGTTGTATTGGCCGGTACAACAATTTGGTGAGTTGGCTAGAGAAATGTGGATTAGGAAATCCAACACTGAATGAGTGGTTGCCCACATGGGTTGCCATCTAGGTTGGCCTCGCAAGCACTCTTGCATCCGACGGGGAAGCCGGTCGAGTCAAAGGGACCTATGAGTGGCGAAGGACCTATATATCACATTAGTCGTTTTGACCAATGGGAGACGAATAATATGAACAGTTTGGGCCGAGATCTACCGGGCAGCTCGCAACACCGCAGCCAACATTGTTCGTGATAGAGAGGGGCAAATTGTATCCGTCGACGAGGGAAACTAAGGTCGGCGATCAGGGCAAGATTCACACAGTATCTGAGAGTACGAACCATCGTAGTAGTCGGTACCACCGGCGCCGAGTGTGAATTCCGCCAACGAGGCAGGAGGCACACCCTGCATTCACAGATGAATCAGATATTCACGAGAGAAAACAACAACCCAGACCGGATCAGTACACGTCAAACCACCGTTGCAACCTCCATCGATGCAAGAATTAGGGCCAGGGTTAACACTAAAGTCACAGTCACGACGACCCTGGAGAAGAAATGTGAGATTGCTGGAGATCCTGTCACCCACTAGCGCACCCAGATTCTGGCGGCAGTCCAGTCACTTGGGACCTGAAAAGGTCGATCCATCAAGGGCCATGTAGAAGAGGGGTAAAAAACATATGAGTCTTGCCTGGAAAGTCACATGGGTGTATGCCGCGGCTTCCCATCTTCAAAAATGGTTAGTATCCACGGAAACTGAAGATATGGACACACCCAGTAGGATAGTTTGGAGCAGCTCCCGAGCCCGTGTACATCGCAGGCCTCGAGAGATTTTTTAGTAAGAACTCAGTCTCTCAGAGGGTCATGCTTACCAGATGGTGAAAGGACAGCCATTGTACACGACAAGGGTGCGTTGGGCCAAAGCTGCCGATACGAAAACGAGAGATAAAATCAACGTCAGCTTCAGCATGACAAAGAATCGAGGAATCAGATTCTTTTACTGCACGACTCGATCATGCCAGCTGCCCTTTATACCTGAAGGCATGAGTGCAGAGATTTCGTGGCAACTTATTAAAACCCCGTTCGAGTTTCCACACTGCTTCGTGAGTTCGGTCACGGAGGGCCGTACCCGTCGTCACGAGAGCCATGTTCCAAATAGCAATTGGATGGGAAAATAGGTATGCTCTGCTCCAGTGGAATTACGTCTAGATCATATCGCACTCCCATGTGGACACGCAATACGCAGCAATCGGGACCATACCTGTTTGATACTGGTGTGATTGTCTTGATGTTGCCAGGTTCTCGGAATGCATGAAAGCCTGGTAGCTTGATCAGTATATGCATACGGTATACGGTATCAACAAGAGGCGGTAGACGACCTTGCTTGCCTAGTATGAGTCACGAGCGGGTTCGTTAAGTGGAACACACCCATTGAATTGCCGTCTCCGATCAATAGGGCATGAACCACAGCAAAGATATGAGTTACGAGCCACATGACCCTTCAACGGAGATCCGAACTCTCCACTTCCATACTGTCTCGGCGATCTAAAAACACAGCGGTAATTCTCGGCTACAGCTGTTTCTGTTGAATATGGTATAGTCTCCATATACCACAGCTTCCATTCTACTACGTCACTTATAGTTTTTCGCCACATACCCGACATACTAGCATAGTTCGGCCCGCACTCCTTTAATACTGTCTGTTACTTCTTGCAGCACCCTCGGTCGTTTCTCCATTCCGAATGTGCCTGTTGGTATTTGAAAATTGCAACTGTGGCCTGTGCAAGCAATGCAATTTCTTGCATGTAGTCAACTAATGGGCTGAATTGACTACATTGCATTGCTGTTAAAGGGCCATTAGATGTTTCTACTATTTCTACTGCAGGAAACTGCAGGATACTTGTAGTTACTAAGTATTCTAAGGTAACTAATGGTCTGATGTAACTATAAGCTTATATAAGCAGTAGATGGTAGGTAATCAACATATTTCAACATCTACAATAGACTATCAATATATCACCATGGCATTGTTCTTCTGATACTGGCTGGACATTTCTTTATTATAGTCCAGTTTATAGAGAGGAAAATGGTAGTGATTGAAAGAGAGGTCATTTGTACTCAGGTTCTTCTATGGGATAGTTATATATTGGGTTATACATGTGATAATCTTCCATATAATTGTCATATAAATCCTTGTATATAGGGTAGATCTGTAGGGGCATTGGAGAAAAGATAATGGAGAAGAGAGAACTGTTAAATGGCTGGTTATATGAAGAATTATATTCTAGCTCTTTGATGGAATAATCATATGGCAGATCATACTTGTGATAATTATCTGTAAAGGATTTTGATTTCTCATAGATATTATATTCTGTACCTCTGACCCAATTCTGACACAGCTTATGACTAATTCTCACACCTAGTAAATTAATCTAGTCCTCTGACTTCTCTCCAGGCATGTTATGCTAGATCTGAATAGTGTTATATTCCATACCTCTGACTCAATTCTGACCCCATCCTGACCTGGCTTATGATTGGTCTTTGTACCTAGTAAGCTACTCTAGCCCTCTGACTCCTCTTCAGGCAACTCTGGCCCTCTATTACCATTCCAGTCTGCCCCAGCTACACATATATGCTTCCTGCCCCTTAGCATTATACACTCTCCTGGGCTTCTGCTTCCACTCTGCCCCATTCCATTTTTAGTCTATCTCTGCTTCAGTTAAGTACTACCCTAGTTTTACTTTGTTGTCTCTGGACCATCCTGGTATAAATCCATTACTGTTACCATTCTCGGTTACCATTACCATTATTGTTACTATTCCTGTTCTGTTCCTGTTCCTTG
>JBBPKN010000301.1:0-48945 GCA_038089275.1 Pulveroboletus cf. rosaemariae
TGGCATCTTCTCCATGCCCTCTATGGCCTTAAACAAGCTTCAAAAGCTTGATATAATGCACTGCATGAGCTCTTTAATTCCCTTGGTTTCACCCACAGCAATGCTGATCACAGCCTTTTTCACAAGCAGGAACAAGATCAGTTTCTTATTGTTGCTGTCTATGTGGACAATAAATTGATCTTGTCCAAGAGCTGCAAGGAGATAGAGAAATTCAAGCGCACACTATCAGCCAAGTATGAGGTAACAGACCTTGGGGAAGCATGCTGGATTCTGGGCATGGAAATCATCAGAGATAGAGGTGAGGGCACAATCTCCCTCTCACAGCATCACTATGCTCAAACCATCCTGAAATACTTCAGGATGGAGAATGGGCACACTGTAACAACACCCATGGATGCCAATGACAGGCTCCCTAGAGCAGAGATGGCCACAGTCAACATCAAAGCCTACCAAAGCAGATTAGGAGGTTTGATGTATGTCATGCTTGTGACTCAACCTGACCTTGCATTTGCAGTGGATGTACTAAGCAGACATGCTGCCATATCAAATAAAATCCACTGGATGGCCCTCAAATGCACTTACCACTATCTACACAGGACAGCCAACATGTAGCTCACTTACAGAAGGTCCAATGCCTTCAAACTATTGGACTACATGGATGTGGATTGGGCTGGGGACATGGATGATCAAAAATCCATCTTAGGATGTGTTTTTATACTAGCAGATGGTGCCATTACTTGGATCTTGAAGAAACAGAGCTCTGTTGCCCTGTCAATGACTGAGGCTGAGTATATGGTGGCAACCATAGCCATGAAAGAGGCTGCATGGCTGAAGATCTTATTTTCAGAACTTACACCTTCTCTTATGTAGTCTGCCATCAATATTTCAATTGACAATCAATCTGCAATGTCATTAGCAAAGAACATGGTACTTCATGATTGGACAAAGCATATTGCTATTCAGCATCATTTCATCTGTGAGAAGATTGTGGCAGGAGATGTTTCACTTGAGTATCTTTCCACCAACATGCAGATTACTGACATCTTGACCAAGGCATTGAGTTGAGAAAAACATGTCCATTTTGCAGAGGGAATAGGTTTGATGCTGTAAGATGAAATGATTCAGCAAGTGGGTGTGTTGAAATTTTATTTTATTTATTTCATTCCTCTTTACTCCTTTTTCTCCTTCATTATTCCTCTTTTTCTGAGGCATATGCCATACATTTCCTTATGTAATTGCATTGTTCTTTTGAGTGTGGACACTTCCACATTGCACCTCAGTCTTTTGTTCATATGAAACTAAGGTAAGGCTATTATACACTTGTTACATTCATTGGCTGAACAATACCTACAAGATCTTCTTGTGTATAGGTTAGTTTAGAAGAATGTTCTGAGTCTTTTGTTTATATGAAACTGAGGTCTTCTTGTATATAGTGTGATATCCTCTGCATTGCACCTCTTAAAACCTTAGTCATGTGCAAGACAATGGACTAAGGTGCTCAGAACTGAGGAGATACATTATATATAGATGAACTCCAATGTATCCTATAATCAAAGTAATAACAGTGTTTGTGGGACTGCCAGACTGAAACACAAGGAACAAAAGATAAAGTACATATGCAAGATAGTAACAAGGGGGTCCTTTGGAACTGAGATGCATCCCAAACATGTGGTGCAGTTGATTACATGCATATCTGATAGAAACAACAGTATATGTATTCTTGGCTGCATGTGTGCTTGATAATCTAACACATAAAAGGAAACATAGTAAGTGTAAGTTAGGGGTCTGTCTATGGTTGGTGTTATAGTCCGCATTTTTCACTTTTCAATCATGTGACCTTATCTTATCTTTCCACATGGTTATCTAATCTTTTATCTTATCAGGTCATGTGATGGGTCATCTGACTGGTCTAGACCCAGGGCAGAGGGTTAGCCTCATGCCTTACACCTGTTCTTAATCTCTGTTGTTCTTCTATTTTAGAAGCCTTGCTCCTTTTCAGCCATTGGCTATTATCATAAGTACTTCTCTTCTTTTTGATGGTGCCTCAGGGTCTGTGGGAATGTTCCCATCAGGGACTTGGTCTGTGCACCTTTCTCTACTGTATAAATACTGTAGCCTTAGCATGTCTCAAGCCCCAGTCTTGAGCATTTGTATTATCTAGTGCAAGTGCCTCTATATACTCATTTACTTGCTTTACTCTCACCACATTGACACCAACATCAAAGCCCTTTTCTAGGGTTTATCGCTCATCTGTACAAAAGTCCAATATTGTGCATAACACTTGCTCAAAACTATGGTTACCTAGTCAAGGGCACAGACAGCAGAAAAACAAATTAATGAAGAAAGCATATGTCTGAGAACACAAGGAGCAGCTAAAAGATTTCATATTCAAAGCCATACTGGGTTTTGAGGACAATGAGTTAGGAAGGCTCTCTTTTCAGACTAGATTTGACAAGTTTGATGAACAAACACAGAAAGACTTTGTTGCAAAGAAAGCAAGAGATAGAAAGGTAGCAGCATTAGATCAACTCCATTCTCTCAGACCATCCAAAAGCTTAAAAACTGTATCTTGAGTTCCCCAAACAGTAACCAACCCTGTCAAACTTTGACCCCTATGTAAGCTCATCAAATAAGCCAGAGTCAACTGAATTAGGATTAACCCTATCTTTTCCAGATCCCATACCCCAGCCCCAACTGCAGTACCAACCAGCCCCATATCAGAAACTCCAATGCCACTTCCTGCCATTGACCTCTACTATGAGTGGGACAACTATGAGTTTGGATATTGGAGATATGATGAAGATTCTAGTAGAAGAATTTATCAAGATGGAAGGGTCAAAGAAGATCTCAGATCCTGGTAAATGGGGGGGTCAGAAGAAGATCTAGAGAAAGTGGTTTGCTTCTCTCTCTGTTTGGGTAGTGGAACAGAAGTGGAAAAACAACAGAGAAATTACAGCAGCTGTTCTATCCAGGTTAGAAGGAAAGGCAGAAGGGTTTGCCCAGATCACCTATGAAAAATATATCAACAGAGAGGGAGAGATGGTGACATTGGTGGATGGCAGCAGAGGACCATGGGGAGTAAATGCATGGCCAGATTTTAGGGGAATAGCCATTGAGCTTCAGAACTATTTTCACATCAATGAGCTAATGCACAAAGCCCTCAAAAAATTAGAATCCCTTAGGCATACTTCATCTATCAACAAATATTTGCAAGACTTTGAAGTACTTTGAAGGGATTCAGGGGTTAGCGATGATCATGCTCTCAAGTTGATGAGAGAACAAGTCCAGTATAGAGTCTATTAACAAGCTTGCATGCAGGGCATCAAGAAAGACTATATATTGTTCCAGAAACAATGCAGAACAATTGGTTGTTCATTTGAGAGAATGGCCATCAAAAGAGCACCCCCATGATTCACTCCTCAGTTCTCTTCCCCTCAATATCCTCCTAATCAATTCCAACCTACCTATAATCCACAATGACCTTTTCCCCCTCATTTTATGAACATTGGCACTCATCCTGGATGTGGTGCATCCATGGAGATAGATAGGCAAGCCACAATACAGGTTAGAACCTGTTTCAAGTGCAGTAAGCCAGGGCACATGGCAAAAGATTGCCATGGGGTTTTTAACCCAGCAGTACTGCAGCCCTTAAATAATTTCAGCAAGGGACCCCAGCCTCAGAGTCAGCAGCAGAGGCAACAAGGAGCACAGGTGCAGTATGTGTAGCCTGTTCAGTTTTCAGAGTTCACCCCACCAGATGAAAATGGATGGCAAATTGCAGAGCCAGTTTCTCTTGGACTAGTTTATAATATGGCTGACACAGCAAGGTTTCAAGAGATCCCAGCCACTTCTTGGGGTTCAATGGATGAAGCAAGAGCATATTTTCAGGATGTGTTTGAATCAGAGAGGAAACAGAAGGAGGCTTTGGGAAAAGCCTGAGGAAGTCAGTTCAGCTAGAGACAAAGCTCCTAGTATGTAATTAATCTTCATTTCTATCATCTTTTTGTTCTCATATTATGAAATGGAAGCAAGCTTCTTCCTCTGTGATGGCATCTCAGATGAGCATGGCCCCAGAGATAGGGTGCTTAATTCCATTAGAAAATATTGATGGACATTTATTTGCTATAGAAAGTGAAGAATAAAAAGATCTAGCAAAATTATTTAACAGAAAAGAAAGAGATGAATTAGGAGTAAGTGTCAAGATCAACAGAGAAGTAAGAGAACATAATGGACTCAAGATGGAATCTTGTGATCTTACCTTTGCAATTGTGGATTCAGGAGCATTGGTAATGTTTATTGATCAAAAATATGTGTGGAAACATGGATTATATGAAAAAGATTTACCAAAAGCACTAACCATTTATAACATAGATGGAACACAAGGAAATATAGGAAAAATCGCACACTATGTGATAATATATATTGCTCTAAAAGGAAAGGATGGTAAGTGGCATAGGGAAAGAATCAATGCATATGTTTCTTCTTTGGGAACATTGGATTTATTAATTGGTTACAATTGGTTTAAAAGACATAACCCAGACATTGATTGGGTAAAAAGAACTATTGATTTTCCTAGGTGTGAAGGGGACTGTGAAACTCATTTAGTATTGTGAAGAGTAACAAAAGAAGAAAGTTCACAATTGAAGAAAGAGTTGCCAAAGGAATTATGGGAGTTTTTACCTGTTTTCTCCCAGCATGAATCTGAAAGAATGCCTACAAGAAAACCATGGGACCACAGCATAGAGTTAAAAGAAAACTTTGTGTCAAAGAAAGAACAAATCATTCCTTTATCAAATGAGGAAATAAAAGAGGTCAGAGAATTTGTTGACAAAGAAATGAAAAAAGGATATATTAGGTCATCAAAATTGCCTCAAACATCACCAGTATTTTTCATCAGCAAGAAAGATGGTGGAAAATAAATGGTAATCAATTATCGATATCTCAACAAGTATACAATAAAAAACAATTATTCTCTTCCTTTAATCTCTATGCTAATTGATTAATTAAATGGCACAGACATGTTTACAACCCTAGATCTCAGATGGGGTTATAACAATATTTGAATGAAAGAAGGTGACAAGTGGAAAGGAGCATTTACCACTCCTATAAGTGCTTTTGAACCAATGGTAATGTATTTTGGCATATGCAATTCACCAAGTATATTTCAAGCTATGGTCAATGATATTTTCCATGATATGTGGGAACATATGGTAATATATATTGATGACATCATGATTTTTACCAGGCAAAAGACAAGAGAACAGCACCTCAAGATTGTAGCTCAAGTATTAGGTTATTTTCATGACAATGATCTTTTTCTTAAATCATCTAAATGTCATTTTTCCCAGTCACAAGTTGATTATCTAGGAATGGTTGTATCCAAAAAGGGGGTACAAATGCAGTTAAACAAGACCAGTGCTATCCACAGCTGGCCCATTCCAAGAACAGTCAAACAAGTTCAAGCATTTTTGGGTTTAGCAAATTATTATCAAAGATTTGTTCCCAATTTTGCCAATATCACACAACCCCTCAATTCTCTCATGAAAAAAAATGTCAAGTTTGAATGGACCACTGCTTGTATGACAGCTTTCATTCAGCTCAAAGAAATCCTTACATCAAACCCCCTCCTGTGTTATCCCAACTCTTCTAAACCTGTGTGCATTGAAACAGATGCATCAGATATTGCCATTGGTGCAGTCTTATCATATCAACAAGATAATGGTTTTTGGCAGCCTGCAGCATTTATTTCTCATTCTTTAGACACAGCAGAATTAAATTATCCCATCTACAACAAGGAACTTCTTGCTGTCATTCAAGCACTTTGTGATTGGCAGCATTATCTTATTGGATGAGATTCTTTTGAAATATGGACTGATCATAAAAATTTGGAATATTGGAAATGTCCACAAGATCTCTCTCCTAGGCAAGCTCATTGGCAAGCCATGCTTGCTGAATTCAATTTCAAAATGGTTTACAAGCCAGGATCTTCAAATGGTTGAGCAGATGCTTTATTACAGAGACAAGATCATTTTGATAATAAACCAGACCTGAACAAACAAGTTCTCATGCTTTCCTCTTCAGTGTTTCAATGTGCCATCAGCTTTTCCTCTTCTTTCTTTTCTCAAGTTCAAGCAGCATCTGTGGACCTTCATTTTTCTCCCCACTAATGTTATAGTCCAGAAAACAAAGTATATTTAAATCAAAACAATCAAATTTTTATTCTGAAAATTTTATAAATAGAAGCCCTTAATTTGTTTCATTCTTCTCCTCTAGGCAGTTATTCAGGTCAGGACCAAACTAGACATGCCATAGCAAGATTTTATTATTGGCCTGGTCTCAAGGAAGATGTGGCATCTTTTATTTCACATTGTTCTTTTTGTGCCACATCTAAGGGATCAGAACCTATTATTCCGGTAAAACCACTTCCTATGGCTTCAGCACCATGGGAAGATATATCAGTGGATTTTGTTACAGGTTTACCTTTATCAAAGAACTTTGATGCAATAATGGTGGTAGTGGATAGGTTTTCAAAAGAAGTTGTTTTTATTCCATGTTCTTCTTCTATTTCTTCTCTTGGCACAGCAGAACTTTTTAGAGATCATGTCTGGTCTAGACATGGTCTTCCTTCTACAATAGTTTCAGATCACAGACCTCAATTCATCTCAGAATTCTCCAAACAGCTCAACAAAATTCTTTAGATCAAGCAGAAGATTTCTACAGCTTATCATCCAAGAACAGATGGGCAAACAGAATGAATTAATAGAGAAATGGAAACATATATAAGGAACTTTATTGCTAAAAGGCAGGAACAATGGGCTGATTGGATCAAAATGGCCAAATATCATCATAATAATTCTTATTTCACCTCTATTAAAACCACACCTTTCAAGATCACAAAGACTTATCATCCTCGTATGGGTTTCAAAGCACCACCAAATACTGTTCCTTCTTCATTATTTCTCTGAGATATGTCAAAAACATTCAAAGAAGTAAAGGAAGCTTTAGAAACTACAAAAGAAAGAATGGAGAAGCAAAACAAAATAAGCATGCCAGCATATACAAAAGGCCAATTAGTATTGCTCTCCACCAAGAATCTATTGCTTCCCTATCCCTCTAGAAAATTGACTAAGAAATGGATCAGACCTTTTGAAATATTAGAGGTTATTTCACATGTAGTTCATCTCAAACTGCTGAAAAATATGAAGATCCATTCTACTGTCAATATTTCAAGAGTCAAATCATATCTTCCTTCTTTGAATAAACAAGATGTTCTCACACCTGATTCAATTATTGTTACAGAAGATGGGCATGAAGAATATGAAGTTGACCATATTATGGATTCTAGGATTCGTAAAGACAAGCTGGAGTATCTGGTCCATTGGACTGGATATAGTGATTTAGATCAAACATGGCAAACAAAAGATAATCTAGCCAATTCTCCTGAGCTTATAGAAGAATTCCACAAACTTCATCCTTCTGTGCCATAATGACACTTTCTATTGGATCAACAATCATTCCTTTCACTATTTCAACTGTATCACAACTATATGGAAGCTCAACCATTACAGGTGTCTCATCTGGAATCCAAGATCTAAAAAGGGGGTAGTATTATAGTCCGCATTTTTCACTTTTCAATCACATGACCTTATCTTATCTTTCCACATGGTTATCTAATCTTTTATCTTATCAGGTCATGTGATGGGTCATCTGACTGGTCTAGACCCAGGGCAGAGGATTAGTCTCATGCCTTATACCTGTTTTTAATCTCCATTGTTCTTCCATTTTAGAAGCCTTACTTCTTTTCAGCCATTGGCTATTCTCATAAGTACTTCTCTTCTTTTTAATGGTGCCTCAGGGTCTGTGGGAATGTTCCCATCAGGGACTTGGTCTGTGCATCTTTCTCTACTGTATAAATACTGTAGCCTTAGCATGTCTCAAGCCCCAGTCTTGAGCATTTGTATTATCTAGTGCAAGTGCCTCTATATACTCATTTACTTGCTTTACTCTCACCACATT
Source organism: Pulveroboletus cf. rosaemariae (assembly GCA_038089275.1). Taxonomy (NCBI): domain Eukaryota; kingdom Fungi; phylum Basidiomycota; class Agaricomycetes; order Boletales; family Boletaceae; genus Pulveroboletus; species Pulveroboletus cf. rosaemariae. Next base: position 8,017 of record JBBPKN010000301.1, read on the forward strand.
GACACCGACATCAAAGCCCTTTTCTAGGGTTTATCACTCATCTGTACACAAGTCCAATATTGCACATAACAGTTGACCTAATCTCCAACATTCTAATGACAATCTAGCTACAAATCAGTAACAGGACACATTGTTTTCACTTCTAGAGATACTGTATATCATGGCTATTGACACTAATTTCTGGTACTTGTCAATAAATTGTATTAACTTGGCAGTGTTTATCAATGTATTATACAATGATAAGAGTGACTTTTGGCTCCTATAGTGTAATGACAAAGAATATGGCATTAATATACATATAACTGCACAAGTGACTGTTAAAACTGCAGGATACTGCAGAATACTTGTAGTCACTAAGTATTCTAAGGTAATTAATGGTCTGATGTAGCTACAGCTTATGTAAGCAGTAGAGCATAGGTAATTAATCAATTCCAACAGAGACAGAATAAGAAATTGTGCCACAAAATGTGGGTTATCCTATAGAAACCATGTTCTTCATTTAGCAAGGATCCATTTAAGAAATGCTTTGCTTATGTGTGCCTGAGGAGTGATGTGACAAGGGAAGGGTAGCAGATAACTGGCATAAGGGACCAAATTTATACTCATAACCAAGCACCAAGAATCTGTGAAAGCAACTTACTAAGTTATTCCACTCATATATTCTGCTTCAAACATAATGTTCTTTTCATTTGCATTCTTTGCAGGATTGAAATCAAGTGTTGCTAGCATTGTCATTATAGCATATTACACAGATGTATCTTTAGTATACTGACCTGACCATGATAGTTATGCATATAAGAGTTATAATTCTTAAATGGGCATATGACTGTTAGAGATAAGATAGCTTAGTTGTGTAAAAAACAATAAACTAGGATTATATATATCTGTTAGAGACAAGATAGCTATATATGAGTAAGTATAAGCAGGTAAATAATAATGAAAAAAGAGCTCACCTCAGTTAAGTGCAAGACAATGAACTGAGGTACTTGGAGCTGAAAAGAGTACATCTTATATATAAGTACTAACATATTCCATAAATGAGGCAATAATAGGGTTTATAAGCTATGAGACTGAAACACATAGAAACAAAGGGACAAAGTACATATATGAAATAGTAACAAGAAAAGTCCATAGAGCCAGATATAACAGGAAAATATGGTACTATAAACTGCATGTATATTAGCAAGGGGCAAAGTGGGTTATATTCATGGCTATATGCATACTTGGTAATATAACACATACTCTCAAGCCACATGAAGCCTGAGCTTAGCAGCAAAGTAAAGTATAATCAACTATTGTACCCTAAATCTAGAATCTAAAAGAAAAGAGAAAAAGAAAAAATTCTAACTCTAATTCTAAGATGGGCCTAGACTGCTACTAAGTGGGCTTTTATAACTAGTGGCCCTAACTAGGCAAGAAAAGAGTGGATGAGCCTAATCAAGGATGTAAAAGAATATAATCTTGCCCAGGTACTGTATTCTCAGCTAAGAGATGAGTCTTTTAACTCTAATAACCTGGAAAAATGCCAAAGTTGGAGTCAGATTGAATAAATGAGATCAGAATAGGAATACTCAGGGTAACAAGTCCTGAGAAGCCAGAATACAAGTTATCAGATAGGCCTGTATTGCAAGCACTAGCTAAGACATGAACAGAGTAAGAATAACAAGTAATTAAGGCTAGGAAGCCTTAATAGTAATGCACTAGCTACTTATACTAATTCCAGCAGTATACAGACCACCCAGTGAGTTCAGCACAATATTTAAATAAAAAAATAGGCATAGGGTAAGGATAGAGTGTATGACTAAATAAGTTATATGGATAAGGTGTGTGAAATGAAAGAGAACTCTATAAATAAAGGATTAGATTAGAGATAATAGAGATTAAACCATACTTTTAGCTATGAGACTAAGGAGATCCCATTTTGACTCTCTTCTGGATTGAGATTAGATTTATTGGAAATAAGATTGGAAAATACCATTATCTGAAATACTAGATCCAACTCTAGTCATCTTTAACTCAAGGGACTCTGAATATCAAATTAACCATAATCTAGGGTTTGTCCTTGTTAGGCATAGGATTCTCACAATCACATGAAGGTCATGTGACTCTTGTATTATAATCATAACACCAGGTCTTGTTGGAGTTTCAAGAGATTACTTGTAAAAGCCTAATCTAAAGCTTAAATAACTAAAACTAGAAGACCAGTCTATTATGGTATCATTTACTGGATAGTGTACAAGGAAGTGATATAACCCTAATCAAGGGTGTTATAATGTCAGTGTTGATGATAATAAGATATAAGCAGATTATATGAGTTGATAGAACACTATACTAAATAATACAAGTATTTAAGACTGGAGCTTGAGATATACTAGAGCTATAGTATTTATATGTTACAGAAAGGTGCACAGACCAAGATTCTGATGGGGATTATCCCACAGACCCTGAGGCACCATCAAATGGAAAAGAAGACACTGTAAGAATAGCCAATGGCTAAAAAAGAGCAATACTGTTATAAATGTTTTGACATACTCTGGGGGTACTCCAGATAACTCTGAAGTGGATGGGGCTTGGCTTCACCTTATGTGGTACACCCTTATGCTAGTACTGAGTGCCCCAATTTATGGAGGGGTCAGAAACTATCAGAGGTCCAGGATCAGCCATAGGGCTTTTTCCCAACAAGAGGCACAATGTCAAGTTGTGGAGTAAGTTAAGGGACTTTAGGGTAGGGTACAATGTCAAGTCATGAGGCAGGAGGGGTCTGGGGGGGATTGTAATGTCATATTATGGTTGATATTCAAACTGAAGTACAAGATACAGAACTCCAGTACTTATATTTCAGGGAGACAGATTCTCTAAGAAGGGAATGGAGATATGAAAGGAGTTGTCTCATAAGTGAAGCAGGTGCCAATGCATCCTGGATATAAATGGAGATGTTAGAGGAGACAATGTCAAATAATGTCAAACTGAAACTAAGTGATAACAGGGAGAAGTGCAGCACAAAGGAACAGGAATAGAAAGTGAGGTCAGGGGAATAATGGAGTTGTATCAGAATTGTATGGAGTTAGCATAGGTAAAGTTGTAATCAATCATTAGGTCAGAAAAGACAGAGGTAAAGGGAACTAGGAAACATGCAGCTTAAAGCATAAAAACAACCAAAGTTGCATCAGAGACATAGCAGAGTTGATCCATTGGCACAGGATGTGACAAATACTTCTAAAATGGAAGAAAGTAGAAATAAGAAACAGGCTAAAGACATGAGGCTAACCCTATGCCCTGGATCTAGACCTGTCATGTGACCCATCACATGCCTAGATAAGATAGAAGATTAGATAACCATGTGGCATAGATAAGATAAGATCACATGATGAAAATTTGAAAAAGTGAACTATAACACTACCCCCTTTTTAGGTCTCAGATTCCAGACAAGACACCATTAACAGTACAGCTTCAGTGATGTTTTCATAAGGTTTGAATAGAGAATAGAATTGTTGAAGATCCATGGTAAACAATTGTTGAGGTGCAAAAGAATGTAACTTGTGAAATTCCTCAATAAGTTTAGGGAAATTAGCTAGATCATTCTTTGTTTGCCAGGTATGATTGTCTTTGCTATATCTAGTCCAATGGACTAAATATTCTAGTTTTCCTTTGCAAATATGAGAATCAACAATGTAATTGACTTCATATTCTTCATGGCCTTCTTTAGTTATAATAATAGGATCAGAAGTGAGAATATTCTATCCATAAAATAATGGAAGGTAGGGTTTTATGCATAAAATATTAACTGTAGAATGGATACACATAGTTGATGGTAACTTGAGTCTAACAGCATAAGGAATGACTTCTGTGACTTCAAATGGACCAATCCACTTCTTAAACAACTTCTTGGAAGGATATGAAAGTGTAAGATTCTTAGTGGATAACAGAATCATTTGACCTTTCTTGTATTGTGTTATAGATCTGGTATTCTGCTTTTCCATTTACTTTTTTGTTTCCTCCAATGCTTCTTTGACTTCTTTGAAGAATTTAGACATATCTTGTAGAAAATATGATGAGTGAACAGAATTAGGAGGGGCTTCAAAACTCAGACAAGAATGATAGATTTTAGTAATTTCAAAAGGCATAGTCTAAGTTGAAGTTGAATAAGAGTTATTGTGATGATATTCAGCAATTTTGAGCCAGTCTGCCCATTAATCTTGCCATTTAGCTATGAAACTGCTTAAATATTGCTCTGGTTCTCTATTGATCCATTTCATTTGACCATCCATTCTTGAGTAATAAGCTATAGAGATCTTTTGTTTGATCTAAAGAATCTCATTGAGCTGTCTGGTAAATTCAGAGACAAATTGAGGGCCATGGTCTGAAACTATTGTAGAAGAGAGACCATGTCTTGACCAAACATGATCTCTAAAAAGTTCTGCAGTATAAAGAGAAGAAAGTAAAGAAATGCATGAAATAAAAACCACCTTTTTTGAAAATCAATCTACCATAATAGCATCAAATCCTTTAGAAACTAGAAGTTCTGTGATGAAATCTACTGAAATATCTTCCCATGAAGTCAAAGCTGTAGAAAGTGAATGGATAGGAATAATGGCTTCAGATCCTTGGATATTGCACAAGAAGGGCAATAAGAAACAAAGAATGCAATGTCTTCATGAAGACCTGGCCAATAATAAAACCTAGCTAAAAGGTATCTGGTGTGATCTTAACCAGAATGACTACCCAGCAGAGAAGAATAAAATAGGTTTAAAGCTTGAATCCAAAGCTCTTTTGATACAAAAATCTGTTTGTTTTGATTTAAATAGACTTTGTATTCCAAGCTTTAACACCAGTGGGGAGAAAGGTGTAAATCCACAGATGCTTGTTGTACTTGAGTAAAAAAGAAAGAAGAAAAAGAAACTGTACACTGAAAAATGGAAGGAGGAAGCATAACAATTTGTTTATTTGGTTCCAGTTTGTCATCAAAGTGGTTCTGTCTTCTGGATAGAGCATCCACCTGTTTATTAGTGGAACCTGGTTTGTAGATCATTTTAAAGTTAAATTCTGCAAGAGTCACTTGCCAATGTGCCTGACAAGGCAAGAGATCCTGAGAACATTTCCAGTATTTCAGATTTTTGTAATCTGTTCAGATCTCAAAGGATTCTCTACCAATTAAATAATAATGCCAGTTCCATAGCATCCAAATAACCACCAGTAACTTTTTGTCATAAATCAGGTAGTTTAATTCTGCAGCATCCAAAAAGTGTGAAATATAAGCCACAGGTTGCCAGAGACCATTCTCTTGTTGGTATGATAAAACTGCACCAATAGCAACATCTAATGCATCTGTTTCCAAATGGATGGGTTTAGAGGAGTTAGAATAACAAAGAAGGGGTTTGGAGATAAGAATTTCTTTTAAACAGGCGAATGCAGATATGCAGGCTGATGTCCATTTGAATTTGACATCCTTTTTTGTGAGGGAATTAAGAGGCCTAGCTATGTCTGCAAAGTTTGGAACAAAGTGGCAATAGTAATTGGCCAATCCTAAAAAGGCTTGAATTTATTTGACAGTTTTCAGAATGGGCCAGTTGCAAACAGCACTGGTCTTGTTTAACTGCATTTGCACCCCTTTTTAGATACAACCATTCCTAAATAGTCCACTGGTTATTGAGTGAAGTGACACTTTGACAGTTTAAGAAAAAGGTCATGGTTACAAAAATAACCTAATACTTCTGCTAGTCTCCAGATGTTGATTGTGATTCTTGTTCTTTGTGAAAATTATGATATCATTGATGTAAATGACAACATGTTCCCACATATCATGGAAGATGTCATTAACCATTGCTTGAAATGTACTTGGTAAATTGCACATGCCAAAGTACATATTACATATTTCTCTTTTCTCTTTCTTTTGCCTTTTCCTCATCTTAGCTTCTGCTCTTCTCACACCTTGGGTGCTTTCTTGTTCACATTTACTTTTAAGATTCTGCTCTTCTCATGCTCTAGCCTTGCCCAGACTGCTCTCCTGTTAAGCCCTTTTCCCAGGTCTTCTATCTCTTAATTAGCTGACTCTTAATCTTTTCATCTCTTTTCATCCATTTCTACACAGATACATTACTTATCATTCATCAGCATGATTACCCAATTGATCTCCACTTGAACCCTATTAGCTGTATTATAAAGTAGCATACTTCCAGTCCCATCTTTCCTCATGCTACTTCTACCTTGCAATTACCTCACTATCCTTGCATCTCCACTTGTCCTTGTACCTATGTACTTGAAATCCACTATTTGTGTCCTGGCACTTAACCAGAGGATCATTAGCATCTGATCTTGGCACACCCCTGGGAGTGTAGCTGGTACCACTTGAGTACAACACTTCAATTGTTGCCCTCCACTTGTCTTGAAGCTTACCTTTGGTTTGCTTCTTCTATCCACAGCAAGGTCTACACCTGTCCCTACCTGGGCCTAGTGTAACAAAAGAAGCAGTATATTCTACTTGCAGCTATCATTGCTATAGTTCACTTCCACCATTCTGCCCAAATAACCTTTACTGTTCAATTCCCTCTGAAGTAAACCTCATGCTTCCACCTCAGACCCTCTTGAGTCCACCTTGGAGCCTGAGAACCCCTCTTCTCTGAATTGCCCTTCCACTCCAGAGAATATGCTCATGGACATTCTAGTCCCCTCTTAAAAAGAAGTATGAGAAGACTGTGACCTAGCTCATAAACTCTCTTCTTCTTTACAGATTCCCTAAGTTCAGACACCACCCTCTTCTACTCCAGTCTGACACCAACCTGCATTTACCCTTCCCTGATCCTCTCCAACCACTACCATGTCTGGCTCATTCTCCTCTACCACTAAGCCAATGGAGCTTCATCTTGGTGCCCCTGAGCACTTTGATGGTAACTAATTCAAGGCTGAGAACTGGCTGGATATAGTCCAGTTCTACCTCTTTGTCAACAGCATGGTCTATGACTCTAACAAGAAGAAGATCACCTTTGCCCTTTTATTTATGACCAAAGGGCCAGCACTGTTGTGGGCTGCAATGTACTGGAAGAAGTATATCTCTGGCATGACTGTTACCATGGGAAAGTTTTCCCATTTCACTTCTGCATTCCTGAAGGTTTTCCAACAACAGAATATGGTCAATGCTGCCATTCACTGGTTGGCAAACACACAGATGAAGCAAGAAAAGAAAGGTGAATGGATACCTTTCCTTGCCAAATACACCACTGAGTTTCAGAACCACATTATTACCACTAAAATCACTGACAACAACATCCTTATTGGTTACTATGAAACTGGACTCACATCCCACCTCTTCTGTTGTATTCATAACCTGGATATGATACCATCTACTATTGCCAAGTTGTATACTAAAGCCACTCACTACCAAGGTACTATGGAGTGTGCCCACTCTATAGAACAATAGCAAAAGAATCCTTACACATTCACTTGGACTCCCATGCTCTCCTCTGCTATGTCCAAACTGGAAAAAGATCTGAACACAATGGACATTGATGCTGTAAAGAAGGGTTGCCTTACTGAGGCAGAAAGAGCCTTCTGCATCAAAAATAGACTTTGTTTCAGATGCTGGAAATCCAGTCACCTTAACACCACCTGCCCCAACTTCACCACTTCTTCCCCTGCCACACCCACCAAGGAAACCCCCCACATCAAGATAGTCTCTGCTGAAGAACCAACAATGAAGATAGAGGAGGTTAGTAACAATGAATCTGATAATGGAGTGGTGAGAATAGTGGTGAAGAAAGAAAAAAAGAAGAAGATGGAATGGTGGGGTTTTTAAAACAGAGTACCTCCCATATGCAAGGTACTCCCTCCTTCTCTTGTGCACCTGTACTTGTATTGGCTTCAAAGAAGTCCATAAAAGTAGCAATTCAAGTTTCCCCCTCATCCTGTGCCAAGAAAGTCATAGTCACTTGTGCTTTTATTGATAGCAGTGCACAAATCAATTGCATAGACTGGGACTTCATCAAGAGGAACCAGTTCCCCACCAAGAAACTTTCTAAACTGATCATTATTCAAAACTTCAACCACTCAGAAAACAAGAAAGGCAAGATCACTCAAACTTGCAACCTCCTCTATTTCAAATGATCAGTTCTTTCAGTGTCCTGTTATGTCATTGCATGTGGAAAGGAGAACATCATCCTTGGATATCCATGGCTTCAGGTCACAAACCCCACTATCGATTGGATGGCAAACATGCTCACCATCCCAGATTCCCCTTCTGGTGCAACTCTATATTGCATTAACTCCATCCATAAACCCTGGTTTGATGGACTCCTTGAAGATATCATTATTCCTCACAATGAACTCTTGATCCACTACCTGGATTATGTCACCCCTAAGCAGTCAATCAATGACTTGCTCTACAACTGCCACATAAGCAGGATTCTAGATTGCTGCTCCTTCTACCTCCCTGAGATCACTGTTGCTCAGCTCACTATATCCACTGAGCTAGCTATTGAAGCTGAAAAGGCTAAACCCAAGATGACCCTTTCCTCTGAATATTCTCAGTTCTTGTCAGTATTCTCTGACACCCTAAAAACCCTCAACCACCTTCTACCCTCTCACCCATATAATCATGAGATTAATCTGAAGGACACATTTGTCCCAAAGATAGGTAAGGTCTACCCCTTATCTCCCCCTGAGCAACAGGCCATGGAAGAATTCCTTGAAAAGAATCGTTGGGCTGGGAAGATTCATCTCTCCAATTTCCCTCAAGCCTCATCCTTCTTCTTTGTCAAAAAGAAGGATGGCAAACTCCACTCTTGTCAAGATTATAGATATCTCAATAAACATACCATTCACAATGCCTACCCACTTCCTCTTATCTCTAATCTCATTGACAAACTCCAGGACACTTAGCTTTTCACTAAGTTCAATGTCTGCTGGGGTTATAATAATGTCTGTATCTGAAATAAACACCAATGGAAAGCCACCTTCATTATGCACAAAGGACTATTTGAATCCACAGTAATGTTTTTCAGTCTGAATAACTCACCTGCTACTTTCCAGCAATTCATGAACAATTCATTCTGAGATATGATTGCTGAAGGATGGCTTGTCATCTATATGGACAACCTCCTCATCTCCTCCCTTGATGCTACTACTCATCAGGAATGCACCTCCCATGTCCTCCAATGGATAATGGAACTCAATCTCCACCTCAAACTGGAGAAATGCACCTTCACTGTCTTCCAGATTGAATACCTTGGAATGATCATTCATCCTGGTGAGCTTACCATGGACCTTGTTAAACTTGCTGGTATTTCCCAGTAACCTACTCCTTCTAAAGTCAAGAATGTCCACTCTTTCCTTGGCTTTGCTAACTTCTACAGGCAATTCATCCCCAACTACTCCACTATTACCCATTCTCTTCTTGACCTCACCAAAAAGGCCATGGCCTGGTCCTGGTCCCCTGCTGCCCAGAAAGCCTTTAACTCTCTCAAGGCTGTCTTCCTATCACAGCTGGTATTGCAAATGCCAGATCTTGCCTGTTCTTTTGCTATTGCCACCAATGCCTCTGCTTATGCATTTAGTGGTATTCTTTTTCAAACTGACAAGAATAGGAACTGGCACCCCTGTTCTTATCTCTCCCAGACATTTTCCACTGCCAAGTGGAATTACAATATCTATGATTGTGAACTTCTTGCAGTCATTTGCACCTTAAAAGCCTGGAGGCAGTACCTCCTTGGCTCCTCTACTCCCATTCAGGTCTTCACTGATCATAAGAACCTGACCTACTTTAAATCCCCCCAGAAGCTCAACCAATGCCAAGCTCATTGGCTTTTCAACATTGCCAACTTTGACCTGCAACTTTCCCATGTTGCTGGTACTTTCCTCATCAGACCAGACACCCTCTCCTACAATCCCAACCTTTGCCCTGACACTTCCCAGAATAATCAGGAAGTTACCTTTCTTCCCTCCAAACTCTTTGTCAACCTTGATGATGCTAACCTTTTCACTCACATCAAGGAACATCAACAGGGTAACCCCCTCTGTCTCTCTATCCTGCAAAAACAGAATGCCTCTACAGATGAGAAATTCCTCTGCTCCTGTACCTCAGATTGGAAGTAAACCAATTGTTATGATTCCTCTTTTCTTTCTCCTTTTCCTCCTTTCTCTTGTCCTAGCTTCTGCTCTTCATGCACCAAGGGTGCTTTTTTGTTTAATTTCTACCAATAGATTCTGCTCTTCTCATGCTCTAGCCTTGTCTAGACCACTCTCTTGTTACACCCTTTGCCCAGGCCTTCTATCTCTTAATCAGCTGACTCATAATTGTTCCATCACTTTCCGTCCATTTCCACACAGATACCTTACTCATCATTTGTCAGCATGATTACTCTATATATCTCTGCTTCAACCTTGATAGCTGTACTATAAAGTAGCATACTTCCTGTCCCCTTTTCCTCATGCTACTTCTACCTTGTGATCACCTCACAGTCCTCACATCTCCACTACTCCTTGTATCTACATACTTGGAATCCATTGCTTGTGTCCTGGCACTTAATCAGAGGATCATCAGCATCTGATCTTGGCATATCCCTGGGAGTGTAGCTGGTACTACTAAGGGACAATACTTCATTTGTTCCCTTCCATTCATCTTGAAGCTTACTTTTGGTTCACTTCTCCCACTTCACCCCCAGCAAGGTCTATGCCTGTCCCTACCTGGGCCTAGCATAACACCAATGGATTGCTCACCTATTGCAACCAGGTCTTTATTCCCTCCTCCATTAATCTTTATCATGAAATTCTTCAATGCTATCATAACCACCTCTCTGCTGGCCACTCCAGTTATCTCAAAACCTGACAACTCATCTCCACCAAGTTTTGGTGGCCTTGCCTTGCCTTTATTGTCTGCAACTATGTTGCCAGCTGTCCCATTTGCCAGCAGAACAAAGCAAATACTCACCCTTCTACCCCTGCACTCTCTTCCATTCACTTCACTGTCACTTGCCCTTTCCAACAGATCTCCTGTGATCTGATTACTGATCTCCCTCCATTCTCTGACTTCAATGCCTTGCTGGTCATGGTTGACCACAGGCTTATGAAGGAGGTAATTCTTTGCCCCACTAAGAAATCCATTACTGCCAAGGGTACTACTACCCTCTTTTTCCACAAAGTATATCTCTGCTATGGTCTTTATGACAAGATCATCTCTGATTGCAGCCCCCAATTCACCTCTGCCTTTGCCAAGGAGCTTGGAAAACTCCTTGAGTACAATCTGTTTCTTTCTACCATGTACCATCCTTAATCTGATGGTGAAACTGAACAAGTTAACCAGAAGATTGAGACATACATCTGCATCTATTGTGGTTCTAATCCCACTGAATGGGCTGACTCCATCACCCATGCTGAATTCATCCACAATCATCACCCCCACTCCATTACAGGGCAATCTCCATTCTATTTCATGATGGAATATGAACCCTGTGCCCTTCCCTCCATTATCAATGAATCACTGATGCCTGCTGTTGCTGACTGCATTAAGGCACTCCTTGCAGCTTACAATAAAGCCCTCACTGCACATGATTTGGCTTGCCAGATCATGGCATTCCATATTCACTCCACTTTCTCTTTATTTGTCAAAGGAGATAAAGTGTGGTTAGAAGCTCAAAAATTAAAATGAGCTATAGTCCATCTAAAACTCTCTCCCAAATGGGAAGGACCCTTCATGATCATGGAAGTCCTTTCCCTGATTACCTACCACCTCCACCTTCCATTCACATGGAAGATTCACCCTGTGTTCCATGCATTGCTGTTATTGCCCTATCACAAAAATAATGTTCATGGAAAGAACTTCCCTGCTTTACCTCCGGACCTTATAGAAGGTGAGGAGGAATATGAATTGGAGCAGATATTAAAACATCAAGGTCCCCTGGGTAACCATCAGTTTCTAATCTGATGAAAAGGATACTTGGCAGAAGATAACTCCTGGGAACCCAAATGGAACTTGAAATGTTCCCAGTCCACTCTGGATAAGTATAAACTCCTTCACCCTTGTCACTTCCCCTCATCCACTTCTTCTTCTTGCCCCACTAAGAAAACCACTCATTACTCCAATTAATTGCAATGGCCTTCACTGTTGACCAAGGCTTCCATTCTTGCAATACCCCTCTTGACACTCCACTAGTGTCCTCATCACTACTTCCCACTGAAGAAGTTCCCACTGAGCCTTCACTCATCTCTTCCCTGTTATCTCTTACTAATACTCATTTTTCTTCTCTTCTCTCCATGCTTACTTCTGAGCTTCCTTCCAAGGATTTCATAGCTTCTCCCCCTGCTATTTCCATTGGCCCAGCCATTGTTGCTCCCATCCCCATCCCTCCTCCTGCAATTGACACCACATCTACTGGCATCCTCAGCATCAACCTTCCACTTTCCACCCACACTCTTTGCTGTGGCACTCCATTCCCTGATTATGCCCACCAGGTCATGACCTTCATCATGGACTCTCACCTTGCCATCCCCATCAGCTCCCACCTTGACATGTTCTTGCCCTTGTGACTCCTTTATTAAATTTATATGCAGCTCCTTCTTCTTCTTCTTCTTGTATCTGCCCTCACTTACATTCTCCATGCTTAGGTCTCTCTCACACAGGCTCTGATCACTTCCATCCACTGTGAACTCCTGTTCAATGTCAAAGCCCTTGCCTATCAGCTTGAGATGGGCAAATTTCTTACTGACCTTGACTGCTATATGCACAAGCTGGCCACTGCCTGGGGTTACACCCCCACTACACCATCTGCATCTTCTTTCTCTCTTGACAACAATGAGCTTGCTGCCCTTGAGCATGCTGAAGCTTGGTGAACTGGCCTTTATAGCAATGATCATATTCCCCCTTCTTATCCTCACTTTCACAAGGCCTGTTTTCACTGCTGATGCCTGGGCCACATCTGCATCAATTTCCCATCCTACCAATGTCCCTATTGCCTTTGCTGGCACCCCAGACATACCCAGGCTCATTGCCCTGCTCAATGCCATGTCATTAATCCCCTTGTCTTCTTCTCTGTGTCCTTCTCCTCTTGTGGTTCTTCCTGCACCTCCTCTTGCAGCTCCTCCCACTCCTCCCAGTGCTCCCAAGGCTCCTGATGCTCACAGGGGTCATACTACTGCCCTCACATGGCTCTGTTACCCCCTTCACCTTCATATTACACCAACAATGACTTTCACAATGATGTCATTGATGAGGTTGGCTGGGCCAATATCACTGGCTCCCCTAGGCCCTCCTATGATGCCTTTTGAGGTGTCACAAGTCTTCCACCCCTAGCAGGGGGGTAATGTTATGTTTTTCTCTTTTCTCTTCCTTTTGTCTTTTCCTTGTCTTAACTTCCGCTCTTCTTGCACCTTGGGTACTTTCTTGTTTACCTTTACTCTTAAGATTCCACTCTTCTTGTGCTCTTGCCTTGCCTAGACTGCTTTCCTATTAAGCCCTTTGCCCAGGCCTTCTATCTCTTAATCAGCTGACTCTTAATTATTCCATCTCTTTCCATCCATTTCTACACAGATACATTACTCATCATTCATCAGCATGATTATCCAATTGATCTCCACTTGAACCCTATTAGCTGTATTATAAAGTAGCATACTTCCAGTCCCATCTTTCCTCACACTACTTCTATCTTGTGATCACCTCACTGTCCTTGCATCTCCACTTGTCCTTGTACTACATACTCAGAATCCACTATTTGTGTCCTGGCACTTAACCAGAGGATCATCAGCATCTGATCTTGGCACACCCCTGGAAGTGTAGCTGGTACCACTTGAGCACAACACTTCATTTGTTGCCCTTCACTTGTTTTGACACTTACTTTTGGTTTGCTTCTTCCATCCACAGCAAGGTCTATGCCTGTCCTTACCTGGGCCTAGCATAACAGTACATAATAAGTGGTTTGAATGCACCAATCAGTGTTGTAAAGGCTTCTTTCCATTTATCACCATTTTTCATCTGAATATTGTTGTATCCCCATTGCAGATCTAGAGTTGTAAACATGTCTGCTCTATTAGGCCAATCAATTAGTATTGAAATTAATAGCAAAAGATAATTATTTTTGATCATATATTTGTTTAAATACCTGTAATCAAATACCATCCACTTACCACCATCTTTCTTGCTTTCTTGCTAATAAAGAAAACTGGTGATGTTTAAGAAGACTTTGATAATCTAATATATTCTTTTTTCATCTCCTTATCCACAAACTCCCTAACTTTAGTCATCTCCTTGTTTGATAATGGAATTATATGACCTTTCTTTGGTATAAAGTCTTCTTTTAACTCCACCACATAATCCCATGGTTTTCTAGTTTGCATGTATTCTAATTCATGCTGGAAGAAAACTGGTAAAAACTCCCATAGTTTCTTTGGTAACTCTTTCTTTAATTGGGAACTTTCCTCTTCTGTTACCTTTCTTGTCAACAGATGTGTATCACAATTTGCTGTACACCAAGGAAAATTAATTGTTTTCTTTACCCAATCTATTTCTGGATTATAACACATGAACCAATCATATCCAATAAAAAAATCCAGAGTTTCTAAACTTAAAACATAGGCATTGATTCTTTTCTATGCCATTGTCTATCTTTTCCTTTAATTGCTATATAAATAATGACATAATGAGCAATCTTTCCAATATTACCCTTAGTTTCATCTGCATTATAAATTATTAGTGGTTTAAACATATCTTTTTCATATAAATCATGTTTTCAAACAAATTTTTGATCAATAAACATTATCAATGCTCCTAAATCCACAATTGCAAAGGTTAGTCCACATTATTCCATTTTCAAACCATTCTTTCCCCTAACTTCTCCATTAATTTTTACACTTACACCTAATTTATCTCATTTTTTCCTATTAAATAGCTTGGCTAGATCTTTTTGCTCTTTACTTTCTATTGCAAATAAATGTCCATTAATATCTTCAGATGGAATTAATCACCCTACTTCCAGGGCCATGCTTGATGAAGACACCATCACAAAATTGGAAATCTATTTCCATCTCATTGTAGAAGAACAAAAAGATGACAAAAAGGAAGATTGATTACATACTGGGACATCAGCTACTAGCCTCACTGACTTCCTTAGACTTTTCCCTAAGCTTCTTTCTGCTTCTGCTCAGATTCAAATACTTCCTGGAAGTAGACTCTAGCCTCTTTCATTGTTCCCCATGATGCCACTGGAATCTCTTGAAATCTTTGTGCATTCACCATGTTATATACTGGCTCAATAGATACCAGTTCCACCATCTGCCACCCATTCTGATTCAGAGGCAAGAAATCTGAAAATCTCACAGGCTATATATATTGCACCTGTAAACCTTGTTGTATCTATTGCTAACCATATGTTACAAGTGCACAGCTTGCTAGCAGAAGAGTCACATGACAAGCATGTGACCATGAGACTTTATTGCCAAACAAGGACAAACCCTAGGATATGGTTGAATTATCTATTCAGAGTATTCCCCAGGGGTTTAGGCACAGCTTATGGTTGGATCTAGCATCTTAGATGACAGATGCATCTCCTAATCTAATCTCTGATGAATCTGGATTTTGATCTAGATGAGGGTCAGATCTGATCATGGCAGATCTCTAGATAGGATCTCCTCAGTCTCATGGCTAAGGGTATGGTTTAATCTCTACTTACTCTAGACCCTATCTTCCACTCTACATAGCCTCTTCCTTGATACACCCATTTACCACATGGCCCATTTGGTCATACCCTTAACCCTCACCCTATGCTCTATTTCCTTATTTAGTATTGTGCTGGAGCCACTGGGTGGTCTGTGTGCACTTAGGATTAGTATAAGTAGACAGGTAGTTCCTTGATTTCAGCTCCCCAGCCTTAACCACTTGCTTCTCTTGTACATTGTTCCTTAGGTGTTGCCTAGCAATATAGGCTATCCTTTGATTTCTACTTGTGCTATAACTCCTCAGGCTTTACTATCCTGAGTCCACACTGCCTTTTCATTCTATTTAATCTGAATCTGACACTGAAACCAATGCACCCTCTCAAGGCAGACTGTTTAGGGTTAGAATGGGTCATCTCAGAGATCAACACCATAACACCATGATACTGGGGTCCCTTTCTGAAATTGTTTGAGGATTATGGTACTGTGGGATTAAACTCCCCTTTACAGTTTCTGGCCATATGGCCCAGCTTGCCACATTTATAGCATGTATGAACTTGCATGGCTGCTTGCCTATTAATTTCCATAGATGCACCTTGCCCTGGCTGGGTACCCATTGCAGTGAATTTTGGTTGATTAGGCTGAGAAGTATAGCATGATTGAAAATTAGAGAAGGGATAACAAGAAGGTGGATAATAAGGAGTGAATTATGGTTCTGCTCATTCTATGGCCATTTATTTGAAAGAATGACCAATAGTGCAACATTGCTCTACAAAAAGGATGTATTCCTCTTTGATGCCTTGCATGCATGCCTGCTAATAGACCTTATACAGGATCTGTTCTCTTATTAGCTTCACAGCATGATTGTTGCTTATCTCTGAGTTCCTCCTAAGAATCTCAAAGTCTTGTAGGTACTCATCAATGGATAAGGTATGCTTGAGTCCTTCTAACTTCTTTAAGACCTCATGCATGAGCTCATTGATGTGAAAATAATTGTGGAGCTTGATTGTGAACATATGAAGTCTGGCCATGCTGCCAAACCCATCATTCCCCTAGATTCATCTGCTGCCAATCTATATTCTGTTTTGGCATCTCTGAATTGCTCCAATGCTATCTGCACAAATTCTTCTGCCCTTCCCTCCAATCTAGATAATATGGCAGTTGTTAATTCTCTGTTAATTCTCCACTTTTGTTCATCTGCCCAAACAGAAAGCAAGGCATACCACTTTCTCCATTTCTTCTTCTCACCATTCCACTTCCCTGGATCTGCTATCTTCTTTGATTTTTCTGTCCTGGTAAACTCTTCAACCAGAAGCCAGATCAATTCTCCAGAGTCTCCACTCATATTCATCCTAGTTGCTATATGGATCAATGGCTGGAAGTGGGATGGGCACTGGTAAGGGATTAGGATGTACCAAGGCTATGATACTGGGTCTGGGATATGTTGTGCAGGTGCAAAGAGAATTGAACCAAGTTCTGTTGACTTGAGATTACTGCTTAATGACACATAGAGATTGAAGTTCAATATGGTGGGCTATGGTTTGAGGAAGTCATGAAACTGTTTTTAATGAAGAAGATGGTTTGAGTGAACAAATATGATTCAATGCTGCAACCTTTCTATCTTTGCCTCTCTTTGCTACAAAGTTCTTCCTTGTTTGTTCATCAAATTTATCAAATCTCCTTTGAAAAGACTGTCTTCCAAAGTTGTTGTCTTCAAAGCCTAAAACTGCCTCAAAGATAAAGTCCTTAAGGTGCTTCTCATATCCCCAGGTATACTCTTTTTTCATAGAATGTTCTTCTTGCTATGTGAGCCCTTGACTAGTAAAGTAGTCTTGAGCAAGTATTATGGCATTATTTACTGGACAGTGTACAAGGAAATGATATAACCCTAATCAAGGGTATTATGATGTTGGTGTTAATAATAATAAGATGTAAGCAGATTATATGAGTTGATAGAATACTGTACTAGATGATACAAGTGCTCAAGACTGGGGCTTGAGACATGCTAGAGCTATAGTGTTTAAAGGTGCATAAACCAAGACCCTGATGGAAATTCTCCCACAGACCCTGAGGCATCATCAAATGGAAAAGAAGATACCATAAGAATAGTCAATGGCTGAAAAAGAGCAATACTTTTAAAATGGAAGAAAGCAGAAATAAGAAACAGGCTAAAGACATGAGGCTAATCCTATGCCCTGGATCTAGACCTGTTATGTGACCCATCACATGCCTAGATAAGATAGAAGATTAGATAACCATGTGGCATAGATAAGATAAGGTTACATGATGAAAATTTGAAAAAGTGAACTATAACACAGTCCTAGTACCTCACTCTGTTACAGTGGCTCAAAAAACTGTTCCAATGTTTGCATGTTTTGCACTAAATGCAATGGCCATCAATAACTACTAATTATTATGCTAGACTATGAGTATATGAAATACAGTATTTGCTCTTGGCTTTCTATTGGTACAATGATCAAAGCATTTGGTTATGTTTTGGTGACATGGCAATCATATCAAAATGACAACTCATTGAAACAATTTTTTGACTTTGAATTCCCATTACATATATTGAACTCTGAAGTGCTGTAAGATGATTATATATCTTAGATAAGTAATATCTTATGTCACTCTTATGTCACTAATTAGCCTGCAGCATATATAGACCCTACCATTACAAATAAATTCCCTTATCTCCATCATGAAACATTTTTCTGCTGCTTAAAGAGATAATATTATCTCTCTTGCCTCTCTTGATCTTTTTTGTAGGAAAATTGCATCTCAAACTGGTCTAGGGAAGTCTACTGTGGCTAGGGTCCTTCAGAAAATCCAACCAGAGAAGGAAAATCATCATGGTGATTGTCCTTCAAAACTTTCTCCTACCAACAAGTGTGCTATTGTTTAACAAATTCTTACTGAAAAGGCCAGTAATGCAGTTTAGGCCACTTATTTCATAAATTCTATTTTCAGCACTCCTGTCTGCCCACAAACAGTCAGGAATACCCTTAAGGAAGCTTCTTTAAAAGCATGGTGAAAAAGAAAAAACAGGTTGGCCTTTGCTCTGAAGTACCAGCATTGGACTGTGGAGGACTAGAAGAGGGTGATTTGGTTAGATGAGACTAAAATCAATAGGATTGGATCAGATGGACAAGAATATATGTGGAAAAAAAAAGAAGAGGGAATAAGTTCTAAGGAGATCAAAGATACAGTTAAGTTTGGGAAAGGATTACTCATGGTATAGGGCTGTATTGGATGAAATGGTGTGGGAGTTTTGAGTAAGGTTGAGAAAAGGATGGATGCTGAACAGTATATGGCAATTTTGAAGAAAGAATTGTTGCAGAGCATGGAAAATTCTGGAATTTCTTCAAATAAAATCATTTTTTAGCAAGATAATAATTCCAAGCATATCTCTAGAAGAGCTCAAATCTGGTTTAAGAAGCAAAATATCAAGCTTCTAAATTGATCTGCTTAATCTCCAGCCTTAATTCTATTGAACATACTTGGGATTATTTGAAAAGATGCCTTTCAGGTTATAAGAGAGTATCTACAGAAGTTCATCAATTATGGAATAGAGTGGTGGTAGAATGGAAAAGAATTTCTGTGAAAAAGTGTCAAAAATGAATAGAAAGCATGCCTAGAAGGATTCAAGCAGTTATCAAGGCCAAGGGAGGTTATACCAGGTACTTAATACCATATTCTATTTAAAGTCAAAAAGCTGTCCCAAATGAGTTGTCATTTTGATATGATTGCCATGTCACCAAAACATAACCAAATGCTTTGATTATTGGATCAATAGAAAGCCAAGAGCACATACTATATTTCATACACTTATAGTCTAGCATGATAATTAGTAGTTATTGATAGCCATTGCATTTAGTGCAAAACATGCAAATATTGGGACAGTTTTTTGAGCCACTGTATATGAAATTTCATGCCTTAAATGAAAAGTAAAAAAAGTATTGCAATAAGGTAACTGTTTTGTAATGGCTATATCTCAGCAGCCCCTGAATGGAATCACATGAGCTAGGGGGTGACTATGTAGCCAAGAATATGTACAGTAATTTGTCTCTTCAAAGTTAAGTGAAGTTCCCATATATTATTGCAGTGTGCTTTTCATACTGGATTGAGGTTAAATATTGCAATGGTTTTTTCAGTTACCATACCTGTTCAAAAAAAAAGTGAAAAACCACCATAAGGTGGAAACACTCAGAACAGAACAGGACAAGATATGAGATTGCAGATGGAAAAAAGCTAATCTACAGGTGAGGGAGAAAGCCTCTCTCTATATATCATAGCTAAGATGTGACATATGTGTATAACACTCGAGTCCTGGAATCCATGATGTGCGAACGAGTGATGCACATTACACGAACCTCCCAGAGTGTCGCTAGCAGCTTCCACTTTCGGAAACGCCTTCATGAGAGCGACCTCGTCAGCACCTTCTTATGTAAGTAGAGTTCTGTCACGCTTGCGAACCGACGCCGTCTCGCATGCCCGGCAAAGAGGCTTCCCGCGGTTAAGATACTGCATGAGGTAGATTGATACTCGGATCATCCAGGATCCCGATGGTGCCTCGAACAAGGGGATGTAGGTTCATTGGGAAGTACTCGGTCGATTCGATGCAGGGCACGTTCAGAATAGTCAAGTTCGATGGGAGCCATGGAGATGCACAAAATCAGGGAACTCCATGAGATGAAGGTGGGAGAAGGAAGCCCAGCGTTGGATCTCTTGTGCCCGTAATGCGAACAAAGTGAGGTCTTGGATGATAAACGACTGGTCAGATCTGTGTTGGGATGGGGAATTGGAGGGGGAGATCTTGATTCGCGCCGGTGAGCGTAGGCAAAACAAAAACTCGACACAAGCAGTGATCTCGGAAAAGACTGCCATGTTGTGTGAGCTGAGGTCGGATGAGAGCAACGATACACAGGCTCTACTATACCTGAATAGTACTCTGGGACTTTGTCGGTCAAGCATGCAGTCTACATCGCGAGGTCATCTAAACTCTCGCAATAAACTACTTGTCTACAAGGTACGAAACCTTATCACCTTCCCAATTAGTTGCATCTCGTGGCATTGCACATATTACTACTGAGTGTGGAGGTGAGGTAGAATGACCCAACGAGGACAGAATGTACTATCATAAAGGGAGGTGAATACCCGCGTGACAACCCATATAGCAAAGTCCTGCCCACGAGCATGCGCTGAACAGCAGTCTTGCGCAGCAAGCTGAAATATTTAGCAGTTCCAACCAAACTATATGGGAGGGGGGTAGTACGTGTATGTCCACCAAGCAGGACGAAATTGCGTTCCTTTTAATGACAACGAATATGACAGTAGTGTGCACATCACTACGCCAGAGAACGAATTTACGCCCCAAGATGCGAATCCCCTCTCAGGGATCACATTCTTCATTCAGCCAGAGCCCGCTCGAGAGACGCCCTGCTTATGTGTGATCGGGGGGTGATGCGACAAGGGAAGGTCAACAGATGGCTAGTGGAAGATTCAGAGTCACGATCGCGATCAAGCATCGAGGATCCGCGGTCGCAACCTACCGAGTTACACCAATCATATATTCTGCTTCGAACATAATGTCCTTCCCATCTGCGTCTGTTGCAAGATCGAAATCAAACGTCGCTAGCATCGTCACTATAGCACACCATGTCGACGCATCGGCAGTGTAGCGACCTAACCACCATGAGCATGCCCACGATCGGCAGATCAATGTCTGGTTCATATGCATAGTTGCTTACCTGGACATATTCTTCTCCCAAAGCCGAAAACGAAATCAGGTCTGTCATCAATTAACATCCCATCTGCATCCAAAAACCTCTCAGGGATGAAACTCTCCGCATTGGGATATTTATTTTCGTCACGGGACATTGCCCTGAGAGAATTGTAAGCATCTCTGCCCAGAGAACAGAAAAAGGGCAACAATTGCATACCAAATATTAGGACAGACAGTCGCGCCTGCCGAAAAAATGTCATCATGAGTACGTCCCGCGAGTGTGCCCGAAATACCCTTAGGAATGTAGAACCCGTTATAGATATCACATTTTGTGGTCGCATGTGGAACACCTTTAGGATGATCGGTCATGTTATCTGGAACATTGGGTTCATAGCCGCACCAAGAGGACCAGGCGGCTGCCATCTCAACGTTTCGCGCAGAATCGCATCAACGAATGGCAAGGACGATCTGTCATCAAACTCGGGTAATCTACCAGTCCCAACGATAGCGTCGATTTCCGCCTGTGCACGTTTCTGGATGCGCGGGTTCTTTACCATTGCGAGTGTGAAGGTCATTAGTACCGAGCTTGTCTGTAGCCTCCGTAAGTCTTGTATTCATCTCCGAGGACGCATCACAGACCGTCTCTACAGAACCTACGGCAGAACAATTAGCTTTACTGTCAACAGTTCGCATACGTGAAATGCACCCAGGAAAGCTGTCGAGGACGTATGTTTAAGAGCTTTTTCGTATGTCAAGCAGTACGAGTCATCGAACTTTTCCATGCGAGCAATGTGGTCTGATACCATCGAAGGGTTAACATTTTCCTTGGACTCCTAAGGTAATGTCGTAACATTTCCAGGTTGTTCACGACGAGGACCGACGAAACTTACCATACGCTTCTTGACGTATTGGTATGGTGCCTCGACCATCTTAACTCCCAACTCATGGGCTTCCCTCGCTTCACGCTTGATCCAAGACCCAGGAAGCCACTCGGGTATGCGCAGCACTTCAAAAACAGTGTTAACCAAAGTCGTGGTTTGAGTGTACCAAAGTTGCTTACAAAATGGGAACATCTTGAGAACGACAGCCCTCTCGGGCATTAGTGCCATGGATGAAGCACCGATAAAATTGGTGATAATTGAGACCATCTGATCATTCTGAGAGCTTGGGCTATAGTCGTATATAGAAAGCATCGCAACCGCGGCAGCAAATCTACAGAACTCTGAGAATCTCCATAGATGACTGAAGCCGAATTAGATGCTCTTACGTCGAGTAGTGAGACTTGTAGTTGTTGGGATTGTCAACCATGTTCAGGATCATTTGGCGTGCTTTGCGGAGTTGCATCGGACGAAAGCCGGTCGAAGCATCGGCGGAGAATGTCTCATGGAATATTCTTCGGCACAACCTCCAATGTTCACCATACTGAACAGTGGCAAAGTTGGAGTCGTGACCATATCTAGAGGTGGGTTAGTCAGCACCTCGCTGCGGAACGTTTCACTCACGGTTCAACTGTAGCTATGAAGGGACGACTGGAGTAAAACTGTGACCGTTTCTCAAATAGTTCCGTTGCAACCGAGACCGAGTTCAGGACCACGACATCCATATCTAGAAGCTGGATGTACATTATATCGCCTGAGAACTATTAGAGTTATTGACCCAGCTCCATGCTACTGCTGCTCACCATACTTGGCTCGCCATTCCGTATAAGTCTTGAAGGGTTCCTCAGTATTCACCGAAAGCACGCTTCCCAGGAATGGTAGAGGGGTAGGACCGGGAGGAAAAGGATATCCCTTTCTCTCGATACGATTCTGAATGAGCCGCCGAATCACCTCGACGAACACAATCGCGAGTGGAACGAGTACTACGAGCTGAGTAGCTGAAGTGATCCACAACATCTCAGCTATGGAGATTGCATTCAATGGCAGTCTCTACTCACAAGGACACTACCTTATATCAGCTAGGACACTCTGCTTGGCGGCCTGAATTCGGCTAAATTCCCGACGGAAAGAATTGATTCATGGACTCTTCCCGTTGATTTGGAAGTGGGGAAATCCAGGGTCGACGGTACCTATCTTCCGAGACTGAATCAGCCTGGACGTCCCATTTTTGCATCCCTCACGGGTCGGAACTCAATACACGGGCTAATCGTTATGTAACTTGGTAACCCAAACATTTTCATCCCTATCGTTGGACCATTGACCTTACAAGCATCTTTCGCGTCAAGTATCTCTGCAAGGGAACAAATTTTTTGACTTCGGCTTACAGAAGTGTAGTGCAAAACACTCCTATATAAATCAACGTCTAGACCGGTATTTTGATTTGGTGTGAGTGAACCAGCGGCAACAAAAGACCATGGAGGGTCATAACTTTGACGTGTTCTGTCACACACGGCACGATGGCTTAGTTTGCACTCCGACATAGGTCGACCCATGCTGAATGTGTATCATAAGTCGACCATTAGCATTGGATTCTATGACAGGTATAGTAGCACGTGTAGACCTGTCATGATCAATTTGTAACAGTATGACTCAAAGAATGAAGCCTGGATGTAACGTGCAGTGAACGAGTCTATAGTGCATGACAGGCGAACTAGCAGGGGGTGCAGCAGACGGGTCAATATAAAATGTGATGGGTGAGCCAACAGGGAGCACGGTCAGTGAGCTGACGAAGAGTGCGGCGGACAAGCCGAAGTATATGCCGATGCAGAGATCTAACCGACCTTGTAGTGTGACTTCTTGTTTTGGAAGGCCCACTCGGCCCATTTTTGGAGGATGCACAAACAACAACTTTTTGATGTCGGAAAGGAACATCACACAACACCCTTTCTATTTGGCTAAATGTGCAGCCATAACAAATGAAATATGCAAAATCCAGTCCATATGGTAGTGCCAAGCTGATCTAGTGAGGATGTCGGCATGTGTGGAAGTTTGCTTGTGCAAGTGTGCCCGTTGCTGTGATCTGCCCCTTTTTATTGAGCTTAGTCCAATCAGGGGGCGTGGTATGTTCCGAAACACACGCATACAGGTCATTGTGAATGAGCATGTGGATATCGGCTCGGCGGGAGTATAGTACAAACATCGGACTCATTTCGGCAATGTGCACCTTCTTCCTAGGTCAGCCCAGTCATGACACACAATGACTGATTACCAAGGTGTCAGACTTATGGAAGACGGACGTGTAACAGGAACACTGAGGCAGTTGACCAACAGGGCGTGAACAAGCGATGGGCTGCGAGTGAGGAAAACAGGGAAAAATAACCTACATGGATCATAGCTAAGCCGGCTGCCATGTATACTCTACGTATCCTAGCATGCTCATTGGGACATGATATCATTGAGGAGCTATTGGAGCGGTCAGAGTGGTGGATCGAGATGGTATCGAGCCGATCGGGGAACAGGAAATCCGGCGGTCGGCTTACAACTAACACTGAGTATCGGCACAAAACGTACGGTACGGTGAGAGGAGACAAGTTGTCCAGATATCCCGAGGACTATCGTGACCGGTTGGTTTTGTCGTTCAATCGCGTTGACGTTGATCTCTGTCGTAGTTGAAAGGGGTATCACCTTTCACGTGACCCGAAGCAGATTCACTGATCAGTCGAAATGTGCGGTGAGCCCGTCATAGAAGTTGCAAAATAAACACCAGTACCATAACGTTCACAGATGCATAGCGTATGGTCATGTCAACATTGTGCAGGGGCATTGTGCTGATTATGCCTCCGCGTCATAATCACTCGTGCGCGTCTATTCAGATTGCTTGAGCGCCGTATCCATATCTTGCGATTGTCGAGTTGGTACACAATGTTGGAATTAGTTGCTCTGCCGCTTACATAAGCTAATAACTTCATCTGACCATTAGTTACATTAGGATACTTAGTGACTACAAGTATGTTGGAATTCTTCATTTCTACCAACTGACCCTCTGGTCATTGGATTTCCCATTTTTTCCTTTTATCCGTTCCTTCATCCAACTTCACTCCTATTCGTCTTCATAGAACATGTCTTATGTAATCACGACAGTCTTGACGCGATGTTTTAGCTTTACTGCACCTCAGTCTTCGTCCATACGAAAGTGAGGTGAGATAGTCCTTCATACAATTTTACCATTCACCTGCTAATAGTACCTACAAGGCCTACTTGTGTTTAGGTTAGTTCCCTAGGAGAATGCAGTCTTCGTCCATACGAAACTGAGGCCTACTTGTGTGTAGTACACTACCTCCACAGCGTAACCTACCAACAAAGTATCCTGCAGTTTTACACACAATCCCGAATATAAACGCATACTCATCCTGTTGTAAACTTGACCAGCATACTATAGACTTCCATTTACAGTAAATCATTACATAAGCTTAAAGCGTACACTTTTGTACATCTACTGAGGTTCTCATAGTTCCACTTAATCTCTGCACAACATTCCTTTCAATAGGTTATGAGCCCTGTTAGCTTGCAATACATCCTTCATGTTCTCCCTCAGAAGCCACTTGCAAAGTTCTCTCACTTACCCCTTCCATGGCCCCTTCAATATGACCCCTTCTCACCATCTTCGACATACGATATATCAACACAAACCACAATTCAAGGTTTGGTTGTCACCAGAGGGGGGGAGACCAAATTTCAGCACATGAACCTCCCAAAATATCGGTGCAAACTGTTGCCCTGTCTGTCTCCTCTGAGGACAACCTCTTCCACGTTCGGAAATGTCTTCGAAAAAGACCCGATCTGCATCTTGCACTGTGTGGCATTTTTATGTATATAAAGTCGCACGTTTGTGAACGGAGGTAAGCAGGCAGTATGACCGTTAGAAAGATACTCCACCGGACAACACCTGCCATATAAGGTAGCTCGATAGAGGTTATCCAGACAAAAGATCTCGAGGTAGACAGGACTAGGCGCGGTCAGGATGGCTAGGTATTGGAGTCCAGGATCAAAGCGGTGAACGATGGGCGTCTCGAGGAAGGGGATACAGACGAATCGAGACATCCATGGTCGATTCGACGACAGATCCGTTCAAAGCGAGGATAATCAAGTTCAGTCTAAACTGCATGAGCATACGAATGGCGGCGAACTCAATAAGATAAGGTGGGAGAAAAGAAACCATTTTTGGATGCATAGCATGAGTGGGGTGGGTCTGGGATGATAAATGGCCGATCAGACCTGTGTTGGAATGACAAATTGGAGAGGAGGGCCTCAATTCAGAATAAGACTAAGTGCGTTCTGATAGAAAAAGAAGTCAGGGGCGTTTTGTGCATGTGCACAAGTATTTGCATGTTTGATAAAGTGCCTTGAGTCTTCTTTTAAAAAAAAAAAAAACTTTCTGTGGATGCGTACCCATGCAAAGATATTGCACATGCACACCTTGCGGCGATAACCATTCCGCTAGGTGCGGCCGCTCCAACTCCGTGTAATTCAAGGGTGGATGTACCGTCCCAAGCGGCGCATGTAGAGTTCGTCCACATATGTGCTCTTGGCCGACATCGTTCTCGGCCAAGCGACAGTTCTCCTGTCGACTTGCAACGGAGATGAACGCCTCTCACAAAGAGGAAAGTAATTTTCTCATTCGCCTCAAGTTCGTGTTGGACAAGCAAGCACGCTCGCAATTGTAACCACTATCACCGTTGATTCATGTGCCATACAGGACAATCTGTGCACACGCGGATCTGTCGGATTTGATACCCCGCAGTAACCATACCGCATGGTCACATATCTACGAGAGAGTGCCTATATATACCCAGGAATGGAATGCTACACTATCTATGATGACGAGCGATGACGGAGGTCACTCCGCTGTGTGCCAGTAGCACCAACCACCAAATTGTGCAACAGCGGGTAAAGTGAGAATATGTCAGAAACAAGTATGGACAAACTAGGCACCAAAATGCATGAAGAAAGGTCGAATCCGGGGTCTGCGAATACCGAGTGATGACGGGATCTGTCGGTGTCAGCAGGTGTACATAGTACTTTTCATATGTGGACTCACCTTGGCCTCGTGCCGGGCAACCAACGCACTGAGGTTTTTATGCTATGGGCACTGGTCATCATATGAAAAGGTGAATAGGTAAGAACAAAGAGGGGAATGGAAAAATTAAGCATAGCAAGGAATGTAAGTTCAGACTGAGCATGTGCAAAAGAATGGAGAAAAACGTACCTATACATTAATAACACGTAGTCGGAGTCGCATCACATGGGCGACTGATTGCGAGACGGCACGCCGGAAATCGGCGATACATGACGAGCAGAAGGCTGCGCTCCCGCTTGCGACTCCAACAATTCACACACTGATCAAACGTCACTTCCTTTATTATCCTTACCCGACGCTAACACTGTGGGTATAACCGATCATACCGGTCTTGTGGTTGCTGTAAAACATCCATGTGGTATTGTTCATATTGTTGGAACACGATGATCGAGCGGACGACACAACTAACACATAGTGGGAGACGACGACGCATATCTACGACAGAGGGGGCCTATATATGATGACGAGCGATGATGCGGGTCACTCCATTGTGAACCAATACATATTACCGACATTCATTTCTCACATCATCCTAGCCACGGAACGGAACCCAGTAAACCACAACGCTGACACGAGATGGATCACCCTGTATGGGTTCTCATCGCCAACACTCGTATAGCAGCCGAAGAGGTAAACAAACTCAGGATTCTCTAAATTGCGCTGGATAATTTGTTGGACAGTGAAGTATCCGTCGTGCGGAACTAGTGCAGACTCAAACGGTTGTTTGTAGTTTGGCTGACCATGACGCACAAAGTGCACCAGTCACTCTTGCACAGTTCTTGGGTAACCCGAACACAGCAGGAATCCGAGCCCTCTGTATGTGTGAATGGGGCAAAACCATCCATGCACTGACCAATGCTAGCCACTTCAGTGCCAACAAGTAACAAGCTCATTTTTGCAGATGGCTTGTAATTGACCTATATCAATAAAGTGTTTCACTTATGATGCAGAGTGTAGAGTACTGCTTGAAACAAATGAGTGCAGTGAGGGTGGGAGTGTAGGATGAGATGTACTAGTCAACGAATGTCTGCTGACCCTTACCAGAAGAAGAAGTTCTGGTGCTGTGAATAATGGAAATGAGGACTCAGTTAGGATGGAGAAGCAACTGAATTAGTACCTAATGGAAATAAGAACTAGGTACTTGTTAGTGAGCAATACTGTAACATAGGATGAGCTCTTGCATACCTCAGTTGGGATGGAGAAATGACTGAGGATACTGCAGAAGGCAGTTAACATATTAAAGTAGAACAGAACCATCATATGCTAATATGTTGGGTAGGCAATGAAAGATTGTGGCTGTCACAGTGAAATGGAAAGCTGTATTATATGGAGATTATACCATAATCAACACTTCCCCTCAGCCAGAGGTTAGCTGTGCAGTCAAACCAAGCAGTCCAACAAGTTGGTGATGCAAGTCCACTGGCAGACCTTTGGTAAAGATATCAGCCACATTGGCAGTGGAAGAGACATATTCCAGAGCAATCTCCTTGCATGCAATTTCATCACAGAGCCAAAAATAGGAGACATGGATGTGACAAGTATGAGTGGATATCTTGTCCAAGGTGGTAAGAATGCAAATAGTGGTGGTATTATCAATACAGAGGGGTGTGGGGGTCAACAAACTGAGGCTGAGTTCTGCAAGCAGGTGGCAAACCCAGAGAATTTCATGTCCAACATGAACAGCAGAGTAATACTCTGCTTTAGCTGTGAACAGTGCAGTTGCTGTTTGTTTCTTCACAGACCAAGAGAAGGTACTGTGGCCAAGCATGAGAGCATAGCCAGATACAGAATGACCATGATCTGGTAAGCTTGCATGGTGTTAAAACTTTCCATCCCACTAAAATGGACTGTTAAAGCCTATACCAAGATGAGTATACTTTTAACCAGTTCCTTTTTTTTTAAAATAAAACCCTTGACACTGAAAGAAGATCAGAACTCTGGGGTGCTCTGAAGAGTTCCAGGGGAATCTAGGAAGGGTTTCAATGGTTGAATGGGACTTGGCTTCACCTTATGTGGTGCACCCTTGCACTTCTCCATTGTTCCAATTTACATAGATGTTGGGGTGGGTAATAAGGCTGTTTCTATGCTCAACAGAAGGAATAGGCAGGACAAGGAGAGTCAAGCCTAGTCATGGGGGTGAGGTTTTACAACTCCTTCAAGGATATTGCATAGCCTCAGAGATACTCCAGAGTAACCTGGAGGGTCAGAGTAAGCCCAAGGCTTGAGTAGAGTAAGGACAATGACAAGAGGGTTTTCTGGTGTTTTTGTCAATATTTATACTGAGGTACAAGATACAGTACTACAGTACTTATACCTCAGAGAAGCAAAGCTATCTAGAAGTGTATTAAAATGAGACAGGTGCAAACTCAGAAGTGAAGCAGATGTCTAGATATCTAGGAAACAAATGGAGATGTCAGGGAGACAATGTCCAATCATATCAGACTGAAATTGAAGGGTGACAGGATAAAACAGGGGAAAGCAAGAAACAGGAATGGAACAGAAATAGTAACAATAATGGTAATGGTAACTGACCAGGAATGGTAACAGAGTTATATCAGGACAGTTCAGAGATGACAAAGGGGAACTAGGGTAGTACTTAACTGGAGCAGAGATAGACTGGAAGTGAAATGGGTGGAGTGGGAGCGGAAGTCTGGGGAAGCGTATAATGCTGAGGGGCAGGAAGTGTACATGCATAGCTGGGGAAGACTGAAATGGTGACGGAGGGCTGGATTTGCCTGGAGGGGAGTCAGAGGACTGGAGTGGCTTACTAGGTGCAAAGACCAATTGTAAGCCAGGTCAGAATGGGGTTGGAATTCAGGTTGGAGATCCGGGATATGACACATGGTCAGCATCTGAGTAAGCATAAAGAGTGAGAGATTGCACTGTATCAGGGCCACTGAGGGTCAAGGCCAGATCACAAGTGTGTTTGAGATATTGGAAAATGCACTTCACTGCTGTCCAATGGGTATGTCCAGGATTGGCAGCAAACTGTGTGACTTGTTGCATGGCATGCACAATATCCAGGCGGGTCATGATGACATAGTGGTTGAGTGCCCCAATAGTGTTTTAATATGGTACAAGGCACATGTCTGCAAGTTCATTAACAGTAGATGGGAAGTGCAGATGCAAGAGGCATAGTTCAGCTTGTTCAGACATTGAAAGTGGATTTGCAGAGTCAAGTTGGTAGGTTTTAAGCATGGTGTCAATATATTGACAGTGGGATAAGGAAATGGTGCAAGCCAAGTGGTTTTGGGTGACCTCAATACCAAGAAGGTAGTGAATCTCCCCCTGATCCTTGAAGGAGACATGTGTGCCAAATTAATATTTAAGGCAGTTCATTTCAGCCAGTGAGGAGATATAGAGGCCGAGATCATCAACATGGGAGGTGATAATGCATATGCCAGATGCACAGCAATGGATGAATACACAGGGATCAGATATGCAGACATAGAAACCAAGAGCAGTGAGAATCGACTCAGCTTGTGGTATCAAAGGTGACTGGATTGACACAGACCATAGAGGACTTTCCTAAGGAGCCAGATGTGCTGCTCAAAACCAATTGTGACAAATTCAGCAGATTGCTGGATATATGTGGGCTGGTCAGGGGGCATGTCACTGTTAAGAAAAGCTGGGTTCACATCAATGACATGGATTTCCCAGTCAAACACAGTGGCAAAAGTACAGAGTAGACAAATAGACTCAATTTATGCAACAGGGGCAAACATTTCTGCAAAATTGAGGCCTGGTTTTTGGGTGAAACTGCAGGCAATGAGGTAAGCCTTATAGCGTAGAATGTGGCTGGAGGCATCATGTTTGATGCAGAATACCCACTTTGTATCAATAGCAGTATGGCCAGTAGGGAGCTCAACAAGTTCATATGTCCCAAGTTGCATAATTGCATTGATTTTATCTTACATGGCTTGTTTCCATTCAGCTTGATCTGGTGAATTCATTGCCTCATGATATGTGCAGGGATTTTTGCCTGACACAATATTGATATTTTCATCAGGTGGATTAGACATGGGCAGTACATCTTCCTCAGCTTCTGAGTCTCATGGACTGGAATCAGAGTATTCCCTGTCTGGGCTCTGCTTCAAGGTCTGGGCAGCAGCAGATATGGTTTTCTGGGCCTTGATGGTGGCAGTGTGAGAGGACCAGGCACAAGGAGGTGAAGGTAAAGCAGGGTTTGGATGTTGCTCTGTGTGGTTAGGCAGAACAGGAGGAGGTAGTGGGGAAGGTGTTGCATGATTGATTGGAGTAGAAGGGGGGGCAGTTGAAGGCTGACTGGATTCAGCATCATTTAGCTCATAGAAAGATGAATAGAGTGATGTGTAGCAAAACTGATACTCCCCCTCAGCCAGGAAACTGTTATAACTGTCAGCAGCATCATCAAAAACAGTGTGAGCAGATGTTTGAATGGCACACTTATCAGGCAAGTAGAAACACCAGCCCTTTTGTGTCTCCAGATAGTTAACAAAGATGGCATGCATACCCTTGGAGTCAAGCTTCCAGCAGGCAGGTGCATCATCAAGGACATATGCAACACAGCCAAAGCAGTGGAGGTGAGAGAGGTGAGGCTTACATCCATATTGTATTTCATATGAAGTGGAGTTGACAAGAGAGTGGGTCAGGTGCCAGTTTTTGGTGTAAACAACATAGTTGACAGCCTCGGTCCAGAGAGAGAGAGGGAGGCCAGAGTCAATAAGGATGGTGCAGACACAATCAATGAGAGTGCAATTGAGCTGCTCAGAGACACCATTTTGCTCAGGGGTGCATGATGTGGAGAATTCCCAACAGATACTCTCCTGCTTCATAAAAAAGATCCAGGCATTGCTGAGAAACTTGCCACCATTGTCAGTTCAGAAAGTCTGGATGGGTTTGTCACATGAGTTCTCAATTTCAGACTTCCAAGTCTTGAAAGCAGCAAAGGCATCACTCTTGTGCTGGAGAAATAAGACCCAAACCTATTGTGAGTAGTCATCAGTGAGGGTCAGCATGTATCGGATGCTGGAGGCACTATGAACAGGTGAGGGGCCCCAGAGATCTGAGTGAATAAGGGCAAGAAAATGGCTGGAATAACCATGCTCTAATGACAGAAATAAGATGTGAGTCAGTTTGCCCATAGCACATGATTTACAGATGGGGGGATTGTAGTCCAACTCAGCCTTAGTAAGGTTAGGGCTGGTGGCAAGCCATTTCCTGAGTAATGAGTGCACAGATAAATAATTCAAGTGCCTGAGATGGGAGTGCCATTGCTCAAGTTTCGAAAGTGGCAGAACAGCAGGATAAGCTATATCAGGAGTGGAGTGAGGCATATCTAGATAGTAGAGATGGTTGGCATGGTGAGTGGCAGTAAGAATGGGTTTGTGGGCTTTTGCAAGCATGTCATGTAGCAGTTGGCCATTGTCATTTAACTTAAAAGATAGGCATTGACCTGCACCAAAAAGGGTATAACAATTTGCATCATCAAGCTGTGAGACTGAAATGATGAAAGTGGACAAGAATGGAACATGACATATATTGTGCAGATGAAGATGGGTGGTGCCAGAGTATCTGCTAGCAATGACCTAAGCCTTACCACAGCCAGAGATGACTGTTTGACCATTTCCAAAGCCACTAATACTGCCACCTGACACTGTAGAATAGAAGGTGAAAAAGCAGTGGTCAGTGAGAATGTGAGTTGATGTCCCTGAGTCAATAATAGGTGTCAAGTGGGTAAGTTGAGTATGGTATGCAGAATCATTGATTTCAATGGAAGATGAAGCCAGTTGAGCAAGTGTACCAGATGGTGGAGTGGAGGAGGCAGCAGCAGCAGCAGTTAGTAGGCACTTCTCTAGCACAAAATTTGAGACTTCATCTTTCTTCATATCTACCTCAGCAACTTTTGCTTTTTTCTTCTTTTTGTTCCATGATTACTTTTTAGGTCCCTTTTTCTCCATATCACCATTTTTCACATAACATGTAGTTTTGTTGTGCCTGGCATGCTGGCAGTTGGTGCAGAACTTGATCCCAGATGCATGAGCAGTCTGCTCCAATGCAGCAAGTGCATTCTCAACAGTGCTGCTAATTGGTGTAATGGTGGTGGTTTTCTGGTGCCATTTTTCTTCAAGGATCTCAGAGATAACACTAGATAGAGTTGTCATTGTCTTGTCAAAGCATAATCCCTTGATGAAATAATCCCAGGAATCAGGGTCCTTGGGATCAGAGGGCAGGGTAGATAGCAGAATAACAGCAGCCAGCCATTCCTATAAAACAAAATTTGTGTTGGTGAGATAACACACAGCTTCCCAATACTCATTAATATGTGCTGAGACATCTCCACCACTGGGCATGTGATGTGTAAGGTGGCAAAACCAGTAGATTATTGATCCAGTGCCAACTTGGCTGAATTCAGTGGCAAGGAGCTCCCAAGCTTCACTTGCAGTATTCAGATAAACAATTTTGACTACAAGATCAGCTTTGATACAACCAGTGATGGATGCACATGCAGCATCATCCATCTTCTTCCAGACTTGGTATTGTGCTGGGTCTGATGGCTAAGGCATGGTACCATTTACTATGCCAAGTAGGCTGCAAAGACTGAGAGCTTTCTTCATGTGGTGGGTTTATACAAAATAGCCAGTTTCATCTGTTAGCTGGTCATCCTCAGCACATGGAAAGAAGTGTCCAGAATTGGATGGCATGTCCCATGAGGTGGGGACTGGTAAAGTTGTCAATTGTGGGGTATTTCCTTGGCCAGACATGGTGATTTTGACAAGTTCCTTAAATTTTGTTTTTAGGCTATGGGGCTCATAACCTAATGGAAATGAGGACTCAGTCAGGATAGAGAAACAACTAAATTAGTACCTAATGGAAATGAGGACTAGGTACTTGTCAGTGAGCAATACTGTAACATAGGATGAGCTCTTGCATACCTCAGTTAGGATGGAAAAATGACTGAGGATACTGCAGAAGGCAGTTAACATATTAAAGTAGAACAGAACTGTCATATGCTAATATGTTGGGTAGGCAATGAAAGATTGTGGCTATCACAGTGAAACAGAAAGCTGTATTATATGGAGATTGTACCATAATCAACAGTGAAGTGAAAAGGAGAACTTGGTAGTGAAATACCACTAGATGCATTACTGAACTAATGTATCTGTTGGAGAAAATCCACTATGAGGGAAATGGCATCTTCCTAGAAATCCCACAGAGTGGTTCAAAGGTCTCTTATTACAACAGTTAAATTTACCCAAACAGTTATGGTATAGAGCTTTGACAACAATTCTGGAATGTTCTCCAGTGTGGTCAATAGCAAGATATGAATAGGGTTGTTGATTATGGTATAATGTCCATCCATGATGGCTCTACATTTCATCATGACAGCTACAATCTCTGATTGTTTACCCAACATATTAGTGTATAACAGTTCCATTCCACTTTAATATGTCATCCATTTTTCCACAGCATCCTTAGTCATTTCTTTGTCCTTACTGAGGTATGCATGAACTCATTATGTATTATAGTACAGCTTACTGACAAGTACCTAGTTCTTACTTCCATTAGATTATGAGCCCCAATGTCTAACTTACATCCATTGAAATCCAGCCCATTTGCTATTCTAAGCCCAGCCCACATGTCTGGTCAAACTACTGTCCCTGCTGTGCCCATATCTTGGAATATGCCTACAAATGCAAGCTGTTATGGATCCTGACTAAACCAAAAGGGAATAACCTTGGAAGGTGCCCATACTGAAGGAAACAAAGGAGTGGCAGCCTAGCAAGCACAAGAGAACAAGGAAACAAGAAAACAAGTGCTCTAGACTGGAGAACCAATCTATGCCCTTGCCCTTTCTTATATATTGCTATCTACTGTGCATGGACCAGGCCATGAGGAGTACATGAGGTAGCTAGTGAAACATAGCAACTAATGCATTGACCTAATACACCTTAATCCTTGATGTGTGCTGTTTCTTATCCTAAGTAGTGTCTTTGGGCTAGAGACACAAGAACTAG
Source organism: Pulveroboletus cf. rosaemariae (assembly GCA_038089275.1). Taxonomy (NCBI): domain Eukaryota; kingdom Fungi; phylum Basidiomycota; class Agaricomycetes; order Boletales; family Boletaceae; genus Pulveroboletus; species Pulveroboletus cf. rosaemariae. The sequence continues at coordinate 43,384 of JBBPKN010000301.1, forward strand.
GCAAAAGTATAGAGAAAAGAGTAAGAGTCAAGAAACTTGTAGAACTAAAGGTTCAAGTGTGCAAGACTGGGAAAATTCAGACTTGAGCCAACCTCCTTTTATATTGTTACAGTATGTGCACAGACCATGTAAATGGTGCTGGCTCTAAATAATGTATAGTAAGTAAACTAATAGCAAAAGAAGAGTGGAGACCTAGAAATACATGAAGAAACAATAAGGTATGATAGCAAAGTCTAGAATGCTCTAGACTTGTGACATGTAAAGAAGTGAAGAGGTGAAATGTGAAATGGTGAAGATGTGAAATGGTCACATGATGTGACAATGTGAAGAGCTACAGTAGTGAGAAGAAAATGCCAAAAAAGTAAAAAATGAAAAAGTACATTATAACAGCTAGTATACAGAGAACAAAGCTAAATAAGGAAATAGGGCAAAGGGAAACTAAATAGGAACCAATGGCAGATAAGAAGTAAAGAGTAAAAGGAAAGCAAGACAGCAATGAGGTATGACATTAGAGGACTAGGCCATGACATCATAAAAGGCTATGCTATAATGAAATGAAAGATCTAGGCCAGGCTAGATCAGAACACATGGCATAGAACCATGATAAGATAGAAGAAAATAAGATGAGATAAGATGAGATAAGATAAGAGATGAGATAAGATAAGATGAAAGAAGCGAAAGAGGCTAAAGAGATCTAAATAGGAAAGAGAACTTAGCTTAGGGTAAAAATGAAAAATAACCCTTAGCTAAGTAGTGTCAGTGCATAACACAAGCCACTTTTTTTCATGAAGTGAAGATGATTATTTTGCAAATGAATCTGGCTATTTTGTATGGCAACACCATATGCTCACAGCCTTCAAGTACTGCACTTTATCCCAGATTGTCAATGAAACTCCCTGAACCATTTAATGTTATCTCCCATACTATCTGGCAGAAAATGGATTCAGCTGCAAAAGTGTTAATTGGACAATGCATCTAAGCCAAGCTTGTCATCAAAATAATCCATCTCCATGCTGCAAGTAATGCATGAAATTTACTTACAGTGGAATTTAGCCAGGTTAGAATGGGATCCATTATATATTGGTTCTGTTGTCTTATATGCCATATGCCCAGTGGTGGAGATATATCTGTGCATGTCAATGAGTATTAAAAGGCTATTCAATATCTCACAAATGCAAATTTCATAATCTAGGAATGGCTTGCAGCCATTATTCTACTATCAACACTTACTTCTGAATCAAAGGACTCAGACTCTGTTATGGTATTGATCTCTGAATGACCCATTCTAATCCTAAATGATCTGCCTTGAGAGGGTGCATTGGTTTTATTGTTGGATTCAGATTGAATAGAATAAGGAGTGATATATGAACTCAGGGTAGCAAGGCCTAAGGAGCCATCACAATTTTAGGAGGGAAAAGGCCTGTATTAACAAGGCACTAGACAATGTACAAGATAACAAAGTAATTAAAGCTAGGGAGCTGAAACCAAGGAACTACTCTACTATTTATACTGTGTCTAGATATGCACAGACCATCTCCAGGGCATAGGGAAAGACTAAATAAGGAAATAGGGCATAGGGTGTGCTTACTGAGAATATAACCAATGGGCCATGCAGTACAAAAGTGTAGAATGGAGAGGCTGTGTAGAATGGAAGGATAGAGTCTAGGGTAAGTGGTGATTAAACCATGCCCTCAACTGTTATGGTGTCGATGTCGGATGATATACGATGAGACAAAACAAACCCAATCAAGGGTAAGGCAAGAAAATGTATAGGAAAAGGAGCTGTTAGTGAGGCCACCTGCAGTAAAGATACAAGTGCTCAAGACTGGGGCTTGAGACATGCTAAAGCTACAGTATTTATATGGTACAGAATGGTGCATGGACCAGGACCCTGATGGGAGAATTCCCACAGACCCTGAGGCACCATCAAATGGAAGAGAAGCAACCGTGAGAATAGCCAATCGGCTGAAAGGAATATGGTGCTTCTGAAATGAAAGAGACGGAAATGAAAAGTGGTCGGAAGACATGAGGCTAACCCTATGCCCTGGGTCTAGACCTATCATGTGACCTGTCATGTGACCTGATAAGATAAAAGATTAGATAACCACATGGAAAGATAAGATAAAGTCATGTGATCAAAAATTGAAAAAGTGAACTATAACACTACCCCCTTTTTAGATCGAGGATTCCAGATAAGATACGGAAAGAGGAGCTGAATCAGTTTGGTTTTCATATGGCAAGAATAAAGAATGGAAATAAAAGAGGTTGGTGGTGAATAGTCAATGAGGTGCAGAGAGATAAAGTTTGTGGAATTCTTCAATAAGTTCCAGTGAATTGGCTAAATCGTCTTTTGTTTGCCAGGTACGATCGTTTTCACCATATCCAGTCCAATGAACCAGATATTCGAGTTTTCCTTTTTTAACTCGAGAATCCACAATATGATCGACTTTGTATTCTGCATGACCTTCCTCTGTTATGAGAATTGGATCTGGAGTAAGAATATCTTGACCACAAAGGGATGGAAAATACGGTTTAATGTGAGAAATATTGACTGTTGGATGAATCCTCATTGTCTTTGGTAAACGCAGATGAACTGCATGTGGAATAACTTCCAAGATCTTGAAAGGTCCTATCCACTTCTTAGTCAACTTCTTTGAGGGATATGGAAGTGTAAGATTTTTCATAGAAAGCAGAACTTGCTGGCCTTTCTGATATGTAGGTGTGCTGTGCTTATTCTGCTTTTCCATATGTTCTTTTGTCTTTTCTAAAGCTTCCTTGACTTCTTTGAACGATTTAGACATTTCTCGTAGAAAATGAGAGGGCAGATTATCTGATGTAGGAGGCTCAAAACCAAGCTGCGGATGATATGTTTTTGTTATTTCGAAGGGTGAAGTTTTCATAGAAGTTGAATATGAATTGTTATGATGATATTCCACTATTTTGAGCCAATCCGCCCAAGTGTCCTGCCATTTTGCTATGAAGTTCCTCAAATATTGTTCTAACTCCCAATTTATCTATTCTGTTTGTCTGTCTGTTCTTGGATAATATGCCATAGAAAGCTTCTGCTTGATCTGCAGAATTCCATTTAGTTCTGTAGTGAATTCTGATACAAATTGGGGTCCCTGATCTGAAACAATAGTGCTAGGAAGTCTGTGTCTGGACCATACGTGATCCCGAAAGAGTTCTGCAATGTAAAGGGAAGAAAGAGAAGATAAACAAGGAACAAAAACCACTTCTTTTGAAAACTGATCAACCATAACCATAATAGCATCAAAACCTTTTGACTTTGGAAGTCCCATTATAAAGTCAACCGAAATATCTGTCCAAGGAGAAGAAGAAACAGGAAGGGGATGAACAGGAATAACCATTTCTGATCCCTTGGATGTTGCACATGTGGAACAATGAGAAATGAAATGCGCAACATCTTCATTGAGACCTGGCCAATAATAGTAATGAGATAAAAGCTGGATCGTATGATTTTTTCCAGCATGTCCACCTAAAGGTGAAGAATGAAATAAATTAAGAGCTTCTGTATGTAGCTCTTCCGGAATAAAAATTTGTTTGCATCCATTTAAATAAATGTGTTGTTCTGAACTATAACACCAATAGGTAGGAAGTTGTAAGTCCACCGATGCTTGTTGAACACGAGAAAAGAAAGAAGAAGAAAGAGAAAGAACCTGGTGAAAAACATCCAAAGGAAGCATAACGATTTGTTTATTAATTTCTGGTTTGTTATTGAAATGGTCTTGTCTTCTGGAGAGTGCATCAGCTCATTCATTAGTAGACCCCGGTTTGTAGCATAATTTAAAATTGAATTCCGCTAAGACCATTTGCCATCTGGCTTGTCGAGCTGACAAATCTTGCGGATGTTTCCAGTATTCAAGATTCTTGTGATCTGTCCAGATCTCGAAAGAATCCCTACCAATTAAATAATGATGCCAATCTTTCAGCACCTGAATAATAGCCAACAACTCTTTGTCATAAATTGGGTAATTGCATTCTGCTTCGTTCAAAGAGTGTGAAATATACACAGCAGGTCACCAAAGACCATCTTCGTGTTGATAAGACAACACAGCCCCCACAGCAACATCAGAGGCATCAGTTTCCACACGTATGGGTTTAGAAGAATCAGGATAACAAAGAAGGGGATTGGATATAAGGATTTCCTTAAGATGAACAAATGCTGTCATACAAGCTATTGTCCATTGAAATGGAATATCCTTCTTTGTAAGGAATGTGAGGGGTTTTGCAATATCGGCGAAGTTAGGAACAAATCATCGATAATAATTTGCTAGTCCTAGAAAAGCTTGGATCTGCTTGACTGTTTTCGGAATTGGCCAACTCCAAATAGCACTAGTCTTGTTTAATTGCATCTGCACCCCCTTTTCAGATACAACCATGCCCAAATAATCCACTTGTTTTTGAGCAAAATGACACTTTGATGGCTTCAAGAAGAGGTCATGGTCATGAAAACGACCTAAAACTTCTGCAACTATTTCCAGATGTTGTGATCTATCTTTTTCTTTGGTAAAGATCATGATGTCATGAATATAAATGACAACATGTTCCCACATATTGTGGAAAATATCATTTACCATGGCCTGGAACATACTCAGGGAATTACACATCCCGAAATACATTACCAATGGCTCGTATGCTCCAATGGGCGTTGTAAAAGCCCCTTTCCACTCGTCACCCTCTTTCATGCAAATGTTATTGTATCCCCAGCATAAATCTAGAGTGGTGAATAGATCTGCACCGTTTAACCTATCAATCAGTGTTGAAATCAAGGGTAGAGGATAATTGTTTTTTATGGTGAATTCGTTTAGATAACAATAGTCTATCACCATGCGTTTTCCACCATCTTTTTTGCTGATAAAGAAAACGGGCGAAGTTTGAGGTGACTTGGATGAACGTATATATCCTTTCTTCATTTCTTTGTCAATAAACATTCGTACTTCATCCATTTCTGCTTGAGCTAAAGAAATGATGTGTCCTTTCTTTGGAACAAAGTTTTCTTTTAACTCCACTCCATGGTCCCACAGTTTTCTTGTCAGCATTCTTTCTGATTTGTGCTGTGAAAAGACTGTGATGAACTTCCACAACTCCTTTGGCAATTCTTTTTCCAATTGACTCTGTTCTTCTGCCATTACTTATCTTGATATTAAATGAGTTTCACAATTCGAAGAACATCATGGAAAATCTATTGTCTTGTTTACCCAATCTATTTCTGGGTTATGCCTTGCAAACCAATCGTAACCTATAAGTAAATCCAAATTGCCCAGAGAAGAAACATAAGCATTAATACATTCACAATGCCATTTTCCGTTTTTTCCTTTGATAGAAATATAGATTACCACATAGTGTGCAATTTTTCCAATATTGCCTTCTGTTCTGTCGGCATTGTATACCTTTAAAGTCTTGGGAAGATCTTTTTCATAAAGTCCGTGTTTCCATATGAACTTCTGATCTATAAAGGTTACGAATGCCCCTGAATCAACAATAGCAAATGTTAAACCACATGACTCCATTTTGAGCCCATTTTTTCCTCGTACTTCTCCA
>JBBPKN010000302.1:0-48891 GCA_038089275.1 Pulveroboletus cf. rosaemariae
ATGCCCTGGGTCTAGACCAGTCATGTGACCCGTCACGTGCCCTGATAAGATAAAAGATTAGATAACCACGTGGAGAAGATAAGATAAGGTCACGTGATCAAAGTTTGAAAAATCGGACTATAACACTTCAGTTTGAATATCAACCATAATATGATGTTATGATCCCCCCCAGACCCCTCCTGCCTCATGACTTGATGTCGTACCCTACTCTAAAGTCCCTTAACTTACTCCACAACTTGACATTGTGCCTCTTGTTGGGAAAAAGCTCTATGGCTGATTCCAGACCTCCAATAGTTTTCAACCCCTCCATAAATCAGAGCACTTGGTACTAGCATAAAGGCACACCACATAAGGTGAAGCCAAGCCCTGTCCACTCTGGAGTTATCCAGAGTACCCCCAGAGTACATTGAAACATTTATAACAGTATCTTCAAACTCCTGCTTGTGCTGGTACTGCTATCATGTCTATCCATGTAACCAGAGCTCACTCCTGCACTGTCCTAGATCAGTTTAAGAGCTTCTCTGCTCACCATGCACCAGGCTCGGCCTCATAGGCTCCTGCTCCCTCCTACTTGTCCACATCTAGTGCTTAAGTTGATGAAGCCCCTGATGGTTCCAAGGTTCCTCAACCTCCCCACACCCCTGACAACCATGGCACCCAGCCAGGAGTACCAGATAAACCCAGAGATAACCCCTCTGATGGATATTCTGATATTCCGGAGGATGACCCTAAATCTTTTCCAGATCTGGAACCTATTTCCATTCACCATGACACTATCACTGATCTCACTAGTGCCATCCATGGATTAGCTCACTCTTCCCATCATACCCCTGAAACATTGCAGTGTACCAAAGTATGGGAACCAGACCAGTTCAATGGAACTGATTCCCAGAAGCTCCACATTTTTCTAGTGCAATGCGAATTAAATTTCCAGGATTATCCCAAAGCCTTTGCCAATGATCAAGCCAAGGTCACTTATGCTCAGTCCTACCTTAAGGGCATGGCATTGGAATGGTTTGAGCCTGACCTCCTCCTTACCAAAGACCCTGACTTCTGCCCCTTGTGAATGAACAATTATAAGGAGTTTGTTCAGGAACTCTGGACCAACTTCAGACCCCATGACCTGGTTGGAGATGCAGAGCACCAGCTAGACCAGTTGACTATGAAGAATGGCCAACAAATCAACAAATACATAGTTGAGTTTAACAAAATTGCATCCCAAGTCTGGGGTTACAGAGAAGGTGCCCTCTGCCACTATTTCTATAATGGTCTTCCAGACCACATCAAAGATGACCTTTCCCATGTTGGCAAGCTGCCAACACTCATTGAGCTGCACCAGCTGGCCCAGACCATTGACACTTGTTACTGGAAGTGCAAATCCAAACTTAGCTGACAAGGAAAGTCATCTCATTCATCCAAGTCCTTTGATAAACCCACCATATCCACTGCTTTGACCTCTGGTCCTAATGAATCAAGAAACAAGTTAGCTACTTACTCTGGCTCCTCCAAGTTGTCTGTTCCCCAGAAACAGGACTTATTATCCAAGCTTGGTAAGGATGGTAAGCTCACTACTGATGAACACAAGCATTGACTGGAGAATCACCTCTGTTTGTTCTGTGGTATCATGGGGCATATAGCAAAGGACTGCCCCAAGTCTTCCTCCAAGGCAGTCAAAGCTTGCAGTGCCAAAACCTCCACTTCAGAAACCAAACTGGAGGCCTCTGTCTCAGAGGCAAAAAAATAGTCCACAGCTTCCAAAACTCCACACAGGCTGGAGGTTGTGTTGATTCTTCCCATGCTTTACTGGAGGTTAGACTTAACACATCCATTCTTTTAGATAATGCTTCACTTATGCCTCTCATCACCCTTGTTTCACATAAAATTCCTCTGTTTTCTGCCCTGATTGACTCTGGTTCTTCAGATTGCTTTATAGACACCAAGTTAGTCAGTACTTACAATCTTCTGACTTATTCCATTCCTCCATTGCAGCTCTGACTGTTTGATGGCTCTTTCAATTCTATGATTATGAATGCCATTGATCTTTCTGTTTGTTTTGAAACTGGTGATATCACTCTGATGATGTTCTATGTCACTCTGTTGAATGGATCTAGTTCTCTTGTTCTAGGACACACCTGGCTTGCCCACTACAATCTGTTAATTGACTGGGTATCAAGTCATATCTCATTCTGATTATCCAAACCAAACATGCCAACATTTCCAAGCTCACCTCTGCAGCCTCTGGTTTCTCTGATCCAAGCTGACTCTGAACCCGATTCACTGTGCTTCCATGACCCCAAATCTCTGTCAATCAAGCTACTCAGCTTATCAGCATTTGCATGTACCTGTAGCCTTGATGGCTTAGTCCTGTTCTATCTGCAGCTCCAATCCCCAGAGAGTTATCTCCACTCTGCTTCCATTGCTTCTCCTCCAGCTGACCTTTCCAGCATTCCTCAGGAATACCATGACTTTGCCAATGTGTTTAGCAAAAGCAAGGTGGCTACTCTTGCCCCTTACTGCAAGTTTGACCTGAAGATCAATCTGAAAGAAGGCATCTCACTGCCTGTCAGCACCACCTATTCCCTGTTACCCTTTGAGCTTGAAGCACTCAGGACTTTCCTAGACAAACATCTTGCTACCAGTTTCATCCAACCCTCCACATCCATTCATGCTGCCCCTGTCCTTTTTGTCTGGAAGAAGGACAGATCCCTCTGGTTGTGTGTAGATTTCTGAGAACTCAACAAAATTACAAAGAAAGACTGCTACTCCCTTCTGCACATCTCCAATCTCCTTGATGCTCTGAGCCATGCAACCATCTATATCAAACTCAACCTTAGGCATGCTTACCATTTAGTTTGTATTGCTGAGGGTAACAAGTGAAAAACCTCTTTCCATATGTGCTATGGCTCCTATGAATGGCTTGTCATGCCATTTGGGCTCACCAATGCCCCTGTGGCTTTCCAGCAGTTCATCAATTCTATCTTCACCAATCTTCTTGATGTTTTGGTAATTGTTTATTTGGACAATATTCTAATTTTCTCCACTAACCGGACATTGCATACCAAGCATGTCCACAAAGTCCTCCACTGCCTTCAAAAGCATGGCCTCTTTGTCAAACCTGAGAAATGTGAATTCTATACTGATTCCACTGAGTATCTTGGGTATCTACTCTCTCCTTCTGGGCTCACAATGTCCTCTGAAAAGGTTCAATCCATCCTGGATTGGTCCAAGCCTTACAAGATTAGGAATATCCAGTCCTTTCTCAGTTTTGCTAACTTCTACTGCCATTTCATCTGGGGCTACTCTGACATCATCATTTCCCTGACTTGCCTTACCTGCAAGTCTGCTCATTGGGATTTTGATGCTTCTTGTCATGCTGCTTTCCAGCACCTCAAGGATGCTTTTACTTCTGCTCCTATTTTGACCCATTGGGTCCCCAATGCTCCTCTCATTGTTGAAACTGATGCCTCTGACTATGCAATCACCAGAATCCTCTCACTCCAGTCCCCAGACAACGAGGTCTGCCCTGTTACTTTCTATTCACATATGCTCACTGTACCAGAACTCAACTATGACACCCATGATAAGGAGCTTCTTGCTATTTTCACTGTGTTCAAGACCTGGCATCATTACCTCAAAGATTCCAGTTCTTTAGTGAATGTCATTACTGATCACAAGAACCTGGAATATTTTGCTACATTTAAACTTCTGACCCACCAGCAAGCCCAGTGGTCAGAGTTTCTCTTTTAGTTTAATCTGATTATCTGTTACAGTGTTGATCTCTGAACGACCTGTCCTAACCCTAAACAGTCTGCCTTGAAAGAGTGCATTGATTTTGTTGTTAGATTTGGTTTGAATAGAATAAGAACGAAGTGTGGACTCAGGGTAGCAAAGCCTGAGGAGCCATCTCACTAGTTAGGAAGAGACGATTTAGATATGAGGATAATGGGTTACAATTTAACAAGATTAACAAGTGATTAAGGCTGGGGAGCCTTAACCAAAGAACTACCTACTATATATACCTATCTAAGTGTGCACAGACCACCCTAGTCTCTCCAGCACATTTTCATAAATAGTAATAGGGCATAGGGTGAGGGTAAAGGGTTATGACCAATGGACCATGTGGATAAGGGATGTATTAGGAAGAGGCTATGTAGAATGGAAGAAAAGGGTTCAGGGTTAGTGGAGATTAAACCATACCCTCTACCATGAGGCTGAGGAGATCCCATCTAGAGATCTGCCACAGATCAGATCTGACCCTCATCTAGATCGAGATCCAGATTCATTGGAGATTAGATCAGGAGATGCATCTGTCATCTGAGATACTAGATCCAACCATAAGCTGTGCCCAAACCCAAGGGAAACTCCTGAATAACAACTTAACCATATCCTAGGGTTTATCCTTGTTTGGCAATAAAGTCTCACAATCATGTGCTTGTCATGTGACTCTTCTGCTAGCAAATGTTACGTTTGTAACATTATCCATTCTTACCCTGGCCATTTAGGCACTAAATCTGATGCTCTAACTAGACGATGGGACATCTATCCCAGTGTAGGGAATGGCGACTATGCCCTTGTCAATCCACATAACTTCCAGCCTGTGTTCACATAGGAACAACTTACTGCATCTCTCTGGGCTTTCTTCCTAGCATCTCTGGTCTTTCAGTCCATATCCCTCTTTGACATCAAAACCCTCCATCATGACATCATCTCAGCACTCCCTTCTAACTCTACTGCCTCTATCCACCATTCTGGTATCCTCTTATCTGACTCTTGTTGGTCTAGAGACCCAGGAGGTTTTTTGCACTTGGACAACCACATCTATGTCCCTGATGCTTCCAACCTCCAACTCCAGGTCCTCTGCTACAAGCACAACCACCCCTTATCTGGACACTTTGGTCAGAATCAGACACTGGAGCTTATTCACCAAGAGTATACCTGGCCTGGCATTTGAGCATTTGTCAAGGAATACATTTCTTCATGTACAGCTTGTGCCTGTGCTAAGGTACCCAATCACAAACCCTACGGTTTCCTCAAGCAGCTCCCCATTCCAGAAAAGCCATGGAATTCCATTTCTATGGATTTCATCAAATAACTCCTGGCTTCCTTCAGTTACTCCACCATTCTTGTTGTTGTAGATTGTCTATCAAAGCAGTGTGTCTTCATTCCTACAGATGACAAGATGACCTCCCCAGAGCTTGCTAAACTCTTCTTACTCCATGTGTTTTTCAAACATGGAGTTCCCTCCCATATCACCTCTGATCAAGATTCTGAGTTTGTTTCCCATTTCTTCCATTCTCTGGGTCAAGCCCCCAATATCCATCTCCACTTCACCTCTGGGTATCATCCAGAGGGTGACAGTCAAACCAAGCAAATGAATCAAACTCTAGAGCAGTATCTATGCGTTTATTGCAACTATCAGCAGAACAACTGGTCTGAACTCCTGTCCCTCACAGAGTTCACTTATAACAATGCCCCTAATGCTACCACAGGTGTTTCCCCTTTCTTTGCAAACAAGGACTACCATCCAAACATTTCTGTGCACCTGGAATGTGATTTCACCTCTACCTGAGCTCAAGAATATGCCATAGACCTTGACTCTCTCCACATCTTCCTTCATAAAGAAATAGCTGCCACCCAAGTCAGATACCAAGAACCCACAAATGCCCAACAATCTCCAGCACCAGACTTTAAAGTAGGTGACCAGGTATTCATCAAGGCTAAGTACTTTAGGACTATGCAGCCTTCCAAGAAACTTGTCAAAAAGAACTTAGGTCCTTATTCCATTATCACTCAGGCAGGCTCACTGTCCTTCACACTCCATCTCCTGGAGAACATGAAGTCCATTTATCCAGTCTTTCATGTTTCTCAACTTGAACCCTCTGTCTCCAATGTGATTCCAGATTGTGTGCAACCACCCCCACCCCCAGTTGAGATTGACAGTGAACTGGAGTTTGAGATTTCTGAAATTCTAGACTCAAAGATAGATTGTAGATGAAGGAACTGCAAATTACTATATTTGGTTAAGTGGTTAGGTTATGAGGATACTGATGAGGAGACCTCATGGCTCCTTGCCACTGAATTAGAGCACACTTTGGAGATTGTTGAGGAGTTTCATCTCCATTACCTGGACAAACCTGGGCCATCTTATGATTAACCAACTGTAGTGGATCTAGTAATCTAGTCACAAGACCCTCTACCTATTCTAAGATTGCCTTTTCAATCTCCTTGTCTACCACCAAAATTTCACCAACCTCCACACAAAGTTCCAACAGCTCTGCTGCTACCTCATCCACCTTCCTGTCCTTGCTCCCCAAACTCCTGGCTTCTCCAGTCTTCTTCACCTATGCCATTCCCAACACATCAACCAGCCACTCCAGCAGCCAGTTCTTGCATTTGGCCTCTCACTGTACCTTCTGGCCCACCTCCCTTATTGATGCCTCCACCAGGCAATAGCCCTCAGCCACTTGCTGAAGATCCTCCTCTGTCTCCTCTGAGTCTGCCCTGCTATTGGGCACCCCTTCCTCTCCCACCTTCCATTTCCACTTCCTCTCTGGCTTCTCCTGGCTGGGGCAGTCACACCTTACCTTTGCCTCTATACAGGCAAGGCATGATGTTGACTTGCCTGGGCCCACCTGGCACTCCAGTTCCTGGTCGTTGTACCTCTGGCACCTCTGGCATCCCAGTCCCTCTTCCACTCTCCTCTTGCCATTGCTGCTACTTGACTCCACCTCCTGGGCTTGGCAAAGTTCCTTCATTTAAGCCAGTTTTTGAATGCTAGATCCCAACTCCATTTCCAATACTCACCTGTTTCCAGACTGTCACCACTGCTTTCTGAGCCTCCTCCACTTTCTTCTGAGCCTCCTTCTCTCTCCTCACTTTTCCCCACCACTTCTGCTTGGCATACTTCACATTGCCAAGCTCCTCTTTATCTTCAATGCGCTCCTCCAGGTGCTTATCAGACCAGGTGTGAATGTTGGTGAATAAAGACATGATGAGGGATACTAGTGTGGAAGTCTCTGGGATAGTATTTGCTTTTATGGTTTTCTGGCCAGCTAAACTCTGATGCCTGCTCTGCTCACTTATTCATTAAGAGCATGTGCTTCACAGCCTTCAGGAGTTCAGGCCTTAAGAGGGAAATACTGTCACATCCTGTGCCAACAGGTCAACTCTGCTATGTCTCCAATGCAACTCTGGTTGTTTTTACACTTTAAGCTATGTGTTTTCTAGTTCCCTTTACCTCCATCTTTTCCTACCTGACGAATGAGTACAACTTTACCTATGCTAACTCCATACCATTCCAATACAACTCCAACCTCACTTTCTGTTCCTGTTCTTTTGTGCCATGCTTCTCCCTGTCATCACTTAGTTTTAGTTTGATATTATTCAATGTTGTCTCCTCTGACATCTCTATTCATATCTAGGATGCATTGGCACCTGCTTCACTTAAGAGACAACTCCTTTCATATCTCCATTCCCTCCTTAGATAATCTGCCTCTCTGAAGTATAAGTACTGAAGTTCTGTATTTTGTACTTCAGTTTGAATATCAACCATAATATGATGTTATGATCCCCCCCAGACCCCTCCTGCCTCATGACTTGATGTTGTACCCTACCCTAAAGTCCCTCAACTTACTTCATGACTTGACGTTATGCCTCTTGTTGGGAAAAAGCCATATGGCCAATTCTGGACCTCTGATAGTTTCTGACCCCTCTGTAAATCAGGGCACTTGGTACTAGCATAAGGGTGCACCACATAAGGTGAAGCCAAGCCCTGTCCACTCCAGAGTTATCCAGAGTACCTCTGGAGTACATCGAAATGATTATAACAGAGAACAATGACAAGAGGGTATTTATGTCAATATTTGTACTGAGGTACAAGATACAGGACTATAGTACTTATTTTTCAGAGAGGCAGAACTATCTAGAAGTGTAGCAAAGTGAGACAGGTGCAAACTCAGAAGTAATGTGGATGTCTAAATATCTAAGAAATGAATGGAGATATCAGGAAAAACAATGTCCAATCATGTCAGACTGAAACTAAGAGATAACAGAAAGAAGCAAGGAAAAACAAGGAACAGGAACAGGAATAGTAACAGTAACTAAGAGTGGAACTAGGAATGGAGTTATAATAGAGTGGTTCAGAGAAGGCAAAGTGAAACTAAGGTAATACTTAACTGAAACAGAGATAGGACTAATACCAGAATAGAGCAGAGCAGGAGTAAAGGGCCAGGGAAGCATATACTAATGAAAAAGTAAGAAGTATACACACATAGCTGGAGTGGAATAAAATAGTGACAGAAGGCCAGAGTTACCTGGAGGAAAGTCAGAGGGCTAGAGTGGCTTACTGGGTGTGAGGACCAGTCATAAGCCAGATTGAAATTGGATTGGAATTGTGTTGGAGATACAGGATATGATAGTATCCCCCCCTTAGGCCTGAACCCTTAAAGGCCATTGACCTGGGGTGCAGAGAGTACAGACACATGATCTGAGATAGTGTGGTAATGGGCATATGATCATGCATTAGCACCATCAGGGTAATTAAATGGAGCAGTGTGGAGGTAATAAGCATGTGACCTTGTTTAGTGACAATGAAGTAGAAGAGTGGAGTTGTCAGCTTACTCATAAATAAAAACAGTTACTTCAATGCAACTCATTCTTTTCTTTAGTACAACAACATGCCCTCATTTAACAACATCACAATATGGGCTAAGAAGTGCATCATGGAGTATGCTGATAATGATGAGATGTTGGTCAATGCAAAGTATGCAGAGCACAAGAGGTGCATAAGGGTAAAGAAGGAAAAGGAGTGAAAGAAGGTGGAGGAGGCCCAGAAGGTGGCAGAGGAGGCTGTCTAAAGGCAGGCCAAGAGGGCCTGGCAGGTAACAAAGGCAGCTGCCCAAGAAAAGGTGAGTACCATGGTTATTTACCTGAGAACAGATAACTTAATGCCATTAGGTAGCACAAGTGCAGGCCCAGGCAGAGCCTAGCAATGACAAGGGGAAATAGAGGGTAAAGGAGGTACTGGCATGCCAGAGGTGTGAGGATAGGGGGATGGAGTGTGAGGTGGGTGTGGGGAAGTCCATGTCATGCTTGGCCTGCCAAGAGGCCAAGGTGAGGTGCAAGTGCCCAGGGGAAGAGAAGCTGGTATAAAAGCAGTGACAGAGAGATGCAGAGGAGAAGCAGCCTGAGAAGAGGGCATGCTCAGAAGAAGCAGAGGGTAGTGCTGAGCAGGTGGCAGAGGGCTGTTGTCTGCTAGTGGCAACCATACAGAAGGTGAGGGGCAGGGTGGTGTGGGAAATAAGGAGGAAAAACTGGCTACTAGAGCAGCTGGTCAACATCCTCAATCCTACATGGAAAGTAAGTGGAGAGAATGCAAAGAGTGGGCTGGAGGATGGTGAAGAGGAAGAGGTGGTGGGAGAGGTGGCAGAACTAGGGACAGAGGTCCAGAAGGAAGTGGGGAGAAAAGAAGACAAGAATATAATGATACTAGATTAATGTTAAAAACTCTAGTTAGTATCTTTGGAAATAGAGGTCAGAAGTCAGAATTGGCTTGGGGGCTGGGAGTTAGAATATGAAATGGAGTGTCAAAGACTACTTAAGTAAAGGCCTTGTGAACCTTGAGTGAACAAGTTCAGAGAAAAGGTGGAGTAATTCCAGAAAGTAAGGTTTCCACAAATTGCAAGAACCTATCAAGATAAAGTCTCATAACCAGGCAAGTGGTGCCTTGGGCAGTCATGGGGTGATAAAAAGAACAAAAGAATAACCAAGAAGGAAACAAAAGAATTAACTGAATTCCCTAGAGAGACAAGATTAGAGACCAATGTTAAGATGGTCACTTCTGAAATAGAGTCAGAGAAATTGAAAAGGAACAAAGGGGGGCAGAAGTGGAGAGCCATGGGGCTTTAGAAAGACTACTGGAGAGAAGATCAGAAATTAAACTAGAGCCTGATAGTTGAACAAGATATCCAAAACAAATGTCAGAAGGGTCAGATCTAGGGTAGGGAAGAAACAGAGTTGAGGAAGGTTTCTTATCTCCAGATGAAACTGAAACATGATAATTGCCAGTGAGACAGTTCATTGTGTGGCTAGGGGTCAGAGCTAAATCAGAGTTGGGTCAGATTCTAATAAAGCAGGTAGGGGGGCAGAAATGTCAAAGACATATTCTATTCCTAATGTTCTTATTTGGTAAGCTCCAATACTGGTCTGATGAACAGCTCACTTCTTGTTCCCATGATGGAGTAGGCCTGATGCAGGCCAAGGACCTGGAACATATGAGGAGGAGACTAGCCAGCCATATGGTTTTGGATTGAAATGCTACTGCACAATTATCAGAAGGACAGAGGTCTGGGCCTGGAGACACAGAAGAAGTAGCTGGAGGGGTGAAGCAGGCACAACCTGGGGGTTTAGTGATCAGAGAAGGTGGGGAGTCAGAGTCTGTGGGGAACCAAGGGTCATTGCAGTCAACCTTAAAGCTGAGGCAGAGCAGAAGCACTATAAAGTAAAGATTAGAGAGAACCTGGAGGAGTAGATGTTGCACTGAGGGTTGCTTGCTGGTCTTGCCTCCTGTATACAACACAATTGAACATGTATGCTGATTAAATTGCACATTATTCATGTGCTGCAGTGAGGGGAGGGAGATGAGCTACTCAGGAGAGAAACAGAGGTGATTGGAGACAGGTGCAGTCAACACAGGTAGGGATCAGTCACTGCACAAGTGATAAGGGTAGTTGGAGGGGGCAATTGGCACAGAGCAAGTCTGGTTATTGCATGAAGAGGTAGACAGTTAACCAGGTGGGCTGGACACTGCAGCAGAAGAGATTGGAGATGGAACAGAGGGGAATCAAAGGGACAAGTAATGGGGCTAAGAGAAGGGCATGAGCACTAGATAACCAGTAGGTTGCAGATTGCTAGGTGTAAGCAGTGGTTACTAGTGCAGTCACTAGATGCTATTACTAGACACTATCCCTTCCTCAAGATTGACATCCTATTGTCAACTAGGAGACAGGAAATAAAAAGGGGCCAAAGGTAGCACAAAGCACAAAGTGGAAGGTATCCAGAAGTACCTGGAGAAATAGGAGGGAGGCTGGAAGGAAAGGCCAATCAAAAGAATGAATATGAAAACAAGGGGGATTTTCCAGAGAACACAGGAAGAGCAGAAATATCCCAAAGGAAAAAAAGAAAAACCCAGGGAAATAAAAGGACAGATTCCTGGATAACAGATCAGAAGAGGAAAGAAAACTGAAGGCAAAGAGTAACAAAGTTGTCAGAACAAGACCAGAAGATCAAGGAATTCCCAGGGCAAAGAACAGCAGAGGGGTTCAAAGGAGGTTCTGAAGAAATGAGCAGAATTCCTAGAAAACACAGAAAAGCAGAATATCTCCAGGAAAAGAATACCCCAGAGAATTGAAGGACAGGTTTCAAGATGACATATTAGAAAAGGTAAGGAAAACCCACAAGTGGAAATGGAGTTGTCAGGAAACAATGTCCAAAGAGCAAGAATTTCCTGGGCAGAAGTTGAAGAGAACAGAGATGTGCAGAGAGAAATCTGCAAAACAAAGGTTTCCCAGAAAGGGTGTTAAAACTTTCCATCCCACTAAAAAGAGACTGTTAAAATCTATACCAAGACAAGTATACTTTTAACCAGTTCCTCTTTTTTAAATGAAACCCTTAACACTGGAGGAAGATCAGAACTCTGGAGTGCTCCAGAGAGTTCCAGGGAAATCTAGGAAGGGTTTCAATGGTTGAACAGAACTCAGCTTCACCTTATGGGGTGCACCCTTGCACTTCTCCATTGTCCCAATTTACATAGATGTCAGGGTGGATGATAAGGCTGTCTCTATGCTCAACAGGAGGGACAGGCAGGACAAGGAGAGTCAAGCCTAGTTATGGGGGTGAGGTTTTACAACTCCTTCAAGGATATCATGTAGCCTTGGAGATACTTCAGAGTAACCCAGAGGGTCAAAGTGAGACCAAGGCTCAAGCAGAGTGAGGACAACGACAAGAGGGTTTTCTGGTGTTTTTGTCGATATTCATACTGAGGTACAAGATACAGAACTACAGTACTTATACCTCAGAGAGGCAGAACTATCTAGAAGTGTAATGAAATAAAACAGGTGCAAACTCAGAAGTGAAGCAGATGTCTAGATATCTAGGAAACAAATGAAGATGTCAGGGAGACAATGTCCAATCATGTCAGACTGAAACTGAAGGATGACAGGATGAAACAGGGAAGAGCAAGGAACAGGAATGGAACAGGAATAGTAACAATGATGGTAATAGTAACTGACTGGGAACAGTAACAGAGTTATATCAGGACAGTCCAGAGATGATAAAGGGGAACTAGGGTAGTACTTAACTGGAGCAGAGATAGACTGGAAGTGGAATGGGGCAGAGTGGAAGTGGAAGCCCAGGGGAGCATATAATGCTGAGAGGTGGGAAGTGTACATGCATAACTGGGAAAGACTGGAATGGTAATGGAGGGCCAGAGTTGCCTGGAGGGGAGTTAGAGGGCTGGAGTGGCTTACTAGGTGTGAAGACCAATTGTAAGCTGGGTCAGAATGGGATTAGAATTCAGGTCAGAGGTCTGGGATATGACAAAGGGACAGAGAATGCCAAAGGTAATCAGAGGGGGTTATAGAAAGGTGGCATATAAATGAAAACAATGTAGTGCCATACAGAGGAAATCCAAGCAGGTACCAATAAGGAACTGAAACAAAGCTCAATTAACTGCAAGTAGGGAAAAAAAGGGTAATTGCAGCACAGTTATGATGGAATGGTGAGCTTTTCAGGGAAACAGAAAGGGATAGAGATGCCTGAAGAGAGTGAGAAGACTTTGGGTATGTAAAACAAAACATAGAGAGTGTGTTGGAGTGCAGAGGAAGAGAGGTGGTGCTTCTGAAGCCTTGTTGGTCAGAAAGATGAGTATACCTTGAAAACTGTGAGGATAAAGAAAACAGGTGGCAGACAGGCCAAGGACAAAGAAAAACAGAGAGTTGAATGCTACAAGTTTGGAAAAGGTTGGAGGCTGACAGAGGTGTCTTCCTGGTAGGTGTGTCAACAGACAAAACTGGCCTGCTACTGAGAGCAGAGCAACACAGAGACTACCATGCACTTAGGTGATAAAGTTGTAGCTATCAGATAATAATGAAAAAACTGTGGTTCAGAATTAGAGTTAGCTGAGACCAGAGTGGTACAGAGCTACAGGGGGAATGCAAGATGCTGGCATGTGTTATCTAGTGAACTGACAAGATACTACTCAATATCTGGGATCAATGAACCACAGTGGATGAGTTAGTGGTGTTCTAGAATCAGTGAACACAAATCATCCAGCAAAGGGTAATACTAGGCATCAACAGAGTAAATCCAACAGTCTTTGTAAGGTATGTGAAGATCTGATAGCTTGAGCATAAGAGGCAAAAATAAAGGAAAAAGAGAGGCTTCAGAAAGAAACAGAAATAGATGGAAGAGAGTTGAAGTATTGGGGCTTTCAAATTCTAAATAGAACAAGGTATCCAATAAAAGATCATAATAATCAGAAACACATGGAAGTGTGGTGCCAGAGGTCAGAGAAACAAGGGGCTTAGATTTAATAGACTTGTTGTACTTGGGAAATAGAGTCTTGAAAGGCTAGAACTGACAGTCAAAAATGAGTTGCCTAGGAGTAGAGAACAGACACAAGAGGATGATAACAGCCTGTTGATAATTCTGGAGTAACTTGTTAAAAAAGGGGCCATGAAATAGTTAAAAGAATGTTTAGACTGTGATGGCAAGATCTAGGCATAAGGAGGTGGTCAGAATGGTCCAGAGTAACATGGAGTGGTTTTCCATCAAGGATTACTAGGTGACAATGAAGTGTCAGAGAGTCAGGGTCAGCTGTCAAAAAAGGAATAGGAAAAACAGAAGGGAGTGGCACTTATGAATAGGCAACCATAATCTAAACTGTATTTGAAAATCCATGAGGACTAGTGATGCTGTATGATAGAAGAGAGTCACAGCTGCTCTGGAGAGCCCAGAGTCAGAAATAGGGGAATGCCAGGGTCAAAAGGCAGAAGTTAAATCTAATCACATGTATCTTAAGCAACTGGGGCCAGTACTGATATTGTAGAATGTTGGAGTAATTCAGAGAGGCTTAGAAGGTCAGAAATGGTAAGGGACCTGCATCATGTGAAGAATAGGTCAACTTAGAAATCAGATGCTCAGAAGAGCATGAAGTTATAATGGAGTCATTGATAATTATAGCCTAACAGATAGCATGAGAAATGGGTTGAAGTTCTGGAGATCTCAGAGGAATCACCTGTGAGTATGCCAAGCATGCAGGTGATTCAGAGTTAAGAATTGAGAGACAGTCTAGGCTAATCCTAAAGTAAAGGCTTGGAAAAGTGCAAGTAAGAGTACAAATATACTGTTAAAACATATACCGATCTTCTTTCTGAATGAAATTCTTATAGCTAGAGGGCAAAGGTCAGGTTCCAGTACCTTAGTGGTGCATGAACCTGAGGGAAGGTCATACTCCAGAAACTCTGGAAATATCTGGAGACTTTTGAAGGAATTCAGAAAGAGTTTCATTGATTGGATGGGACTTGGCTTTATCTTATGTGGTGCACCCTTGCACTTTCCAGTGTTCTGATTTACAATGGTATTGGAAGTTAGAAAGAGAGCATTTTTGATGCTCAATAAGAGAAACAGGCAAAACAAGAAGAGTTGAGCCTAGTTATGGAGGTGGGACCTTATAATTTCTTCAAGGATATTGCTTGGCCCCAAAGGTGCCCCAGAGTAATTCAGAGGACCAACATGAGCCTAAGAACTTGGATAGAGTGAAAATAATAACAAGGGAATGTTTATGTCAATATTCATACTAAGATAACAGATTATCAAAACTCAAATACTACTACTACTACTAGATTGAAGTTCACTGAAAGAGAATGTGAGCTCCAGAGGTCTCTGAATAATTCTGGAGAATTCCAAAAATAATCAAGTAGTTAAGTAGCAGGTTCTTTATCAAACAGGACTTGGCTTTATCTTATATGGTGTACTCTTGCATAGCCTTGGTGTCCTGATTTGCAGCAGGCCAGAGATAGTGAAGGAGAGCTTGCTCAGAGCTTAACAAGAGAGACAGACAAGATAAAAAGTATTAAGTTCAGTCTTAAGAAGTGATGTTATTAAGACTTAAGGAAGATAGCCAATAGGCTGGTTATAATCTTTAGCAGGACTGGAAGGTTGGAGTAAGTTAAAGAACTTAGATCAGATAGGGGTAGTAACAACAGTAAAGTTGTCACTTATTCCAAGTTAACATTAAGTGTTATGAACTGACACTATTTAGATAGGAGTTACTTTTATTTTTACCCTATACTAGCTTTTTTTCTCTGTTTAGGTTCACTTTAGCCCCTTTCTTATGCCATATGTCTTTATTTAGCTAGTTCATGTATGTCTCATGGCATGGTTAGCTAATAGTATATAAAAGCAAGGGCCTAAACTGGATTCTCCAGTTTAGAGCACTTGTTCCATGGTTGCTTCTTTTCTGTGTGGGCACTTCTCAAGGCTGCTGTTCTCTTTTGGGGTTTAAGTCCCTAACATTAAGCCATAATTGAAATGCAACTTCTGACATGTTGATCTTCCTAACTCTAATTCTTGGGGAGTGCCTTTTAATCCTGACTATGGGCTTTTATACTAGTGGCTCTAACTAGGCATGGTGAAAAAGAGTAAGAGCCAGAGCCAGCCCCTAAGCCAATAGAGACTGTTGAATCACTTATAGGAAATAAAGTATAGCTAGAGAAGACTAAACCAGACTTAAGTGAGCAAGACTGGGAATTTAGTTCTACCTATCTTATTCTTTATATATTGGGGATCTTGGTGTATAGACCAAGCTAACTAAGTACAGGAACTACCTAATTAGGGAACCCTAAGCCCAGTTATAAATAAAATGAGAACAATGAGAATAAAGCATAAAGTGGAGATTAAAGAGTATAACAGGAGGTTATATGAATGTGGAAAAATAGAAGAGAAGTATTTAGAAAATGAATACAGAGTTAGAGATACTTGCACCATAAGAATGGAGATCTCTGTCATAGATAAGATCCCATCTAAAATTTGCCACAAATGTATCTAGAGTCCAGATCCAAATCTAGATCTAGATAAGATAAGATTCATGAAGATAAGATGGAGGGCAGTTCCAGGGAAAATTCCAGGAAGATCCATGTCAGGTGACTTATGGTCACATGACCACTGCTGGAAAAAAGGATAATAAATACTCTTAAAGAAATTAGAATTATAGACTAGGGTTAAGCCAAAAAAGGGGTTTCTTGTGCATAATCACATGATGTCACATGACTGGTTCTAGTGTGGGAGTGTTACTTTATAACAATAATAACTTTAATGCTGAAAACTCTGAAGTAATTTAAAGAATCAAAGTAAGCTCAAGAACTCAATCAAAGTGAGAATAATAATAAGAGGGTATTTATGTCAATATTTATACTGAAGTACAAAATACAGGACTATAGTACTTATACCTTAGAAAGACAGAACTATCTAGAAGTGTAGCAAAGTAAAACAGATGCAAACTCAGAAGCAAAGCAGATGTCTAAATATCTAAGAAACAAATGAAGATATTGTTATATCCTGGACCTGTGATCCAAATTCTGACCCCATTCCAACCTGGCTTACAATTGGTCTTTGCACCTAGTAAGCCACTCCAGCCCTCTGATTCCCCTCCAGACAACTCCAGCCCTCTGTCACCATTCCAGTCTTCCCCAGCTACACATGTATGCTTCCCACCCCTCAGTGTTATATGCTCCCCTGGGCTTTTGCTCCCACTCTGCCCCATTCTGCTTCCAGTCTATCTCTGCTCCAGTTAAGTACTACCCTAGTTCCCCTTCATCATCTCCAGACCATCCTGATATAACTCTGTTACTGTTCCCAATCAGTTACCATTACCATCATTGTTACTATTCCCATTCCATTCCTGTTCCTTGCTCTCCCCTGTTTTATTCTGTCACCCTTCAGTTTTAGTCTGACATGATTGGACATTGTCTCCCTGACATCTTCATTTGTTTCCTAGATATCTAGACATCTGCTTCATTTCTGAGTTTGCACCTGTTTTATTTCATTACACTTCTAGATAGTTCTGCCTCTCTGAGATATAAGTACTGTAGTTCTGTATCTTGTACCTTAGTACAAATATCAACAAAAACACCAGAAAACCCTTTTGTCATTGTCCTCACTCTGCTCGAGCCCTTGGGCTCACTCTGACCCTCCAGGTTACTCCAGAGTATCTCCAAGGCTATATGATATCCTTGAAGGAGTCATAAAGCCTCACCCCCATGACTAGGCTTGACTCTCCTTGTCCTGCCTGTCTCTCCTGTTGAGCATAGAGACAGCTATATTACCCATCCCGACATCTATGTAAATTGGGAAAACAGAGAAGTGCAAGGGTACACCACATAAGGTGAAGCCAAGTCCCATTCGACCATTGAAACCCTTCCTAGATTTCCCCAGAACTCTCTGGAGCACCCTGGAGTTCTGATCTTCCTCCAGCATCAAGGATTTCATTTTAAAAAAAAGAGAAACTGGTTAAAAGTATACTTATCTTGGTATAGGTTTTAACAGTCTCCTTTTAGTGGAATGGAAAGTTTTAACAGATATCAGAAAAGACAATGTCCAATTATGTCAGACTGAAACTAAGAGATAATAGAAAGAAGCAAGGAAAAACAAGAAACAGAAATAGAAACAGAAACAGAAATAATAACAGTAACTGAAAGTGAAACTAGGAATGAAGTTATAACAAAGTGGTCCAGAAAAGGCAAAGTGAAACTAAGGTAATATTTAACTGAAACAAAAATAGAACTAAAACTGGAATAGAATGAAGCAAAAGCAAAGAATCAGAGAAGCATATACTGATGAAAAAGCAAAAAGCATACATGCATAGCTGGAATGGAATGGAATAGTGACAGAAGGCCAGAGTTGTCTGGAGGAAAGTCAGAGAACTAGAGTGGCTTACTAGATATAAGAACCAGTTATAAGCCAGGTTGAAATTAAATCAAAATTATATTAGAGATACAGAATATAATATTTAGCCAGGCTTGCACCTCTTCTTTATATATGCTACAAAGATGTGCACAGACCATGTATAATAAACTGGCCCTAAACTAATGTACAGTAAGCTATCCAATAGCAATAAGGAAGCAGAAACCTAGAAATATATGCTAAGAACATGAGGTTAATAATGTTATGGTCCAGACCAGTCTAGACTTGTGACAATGTAAAGAAGTAAAGTGTGAAAAGGTGAAGAAGTGAAGAAGTCACATGATGTGAAAATGTAAAGAGTTGCAAGGATATAGTGAAAATGAGAAAATTGGAATAAAATTATAACAAAAATAGCTTTTATGCCACTTTTCTTCAAGTGTCAGTAAATAGTGTTAGGATAAAGGAATTTATTGGTGAGATCAGAGAGTACTTTGGTTACTTGAACAGCATTCTCTGCTCTATAAAAGGAGATAAGATGGATAGTATGGTAGATATTGGTAGAAAAAAGCTTGGATAAATAATCACCAGTGGACTTTTGAAGATCTAGGCATTCTTGAGAAAATAGCCTTGATATAGTAGCATATCCAACACCAAGCTGGGTAACAATAATACAAGCTAAGTGGCCAGCATTAAGTTAAGCAAGGATAATAGCCTTTTAATCAGCTGTAAGAGATTGCATAATGATAAAAGTAGAGAATAAGGATATGTGGGAGTATTTTGAAACTCAGACATACTATTTACATATGTATCTTTGTTTGCAACAACAAATATAGCTTGATGTGATAGAAATTTCAACTTTCAAATCAAAAGTATATAAACTGGCTGTTAAAACTCATATTCTTTTTGCTATACCAATATAATCTGGGCTTAAACTCCAGAGATTTCTGGAAGGTCTGGAGGTTTCCAGAGAAGAATAAAAAGGATTACATTGGGCAAAATGGAACTTGGCTTTACCTTATATGATATACTCTTGCACTTTGTAGTGTTCCAATTTACAAAGAGATTGGTCATGGAGAGAAGGGTGGTCTTGACACTCAACAGGAGAGACAGGCAAGATGAGGAGCATTAAGCCTAGTTATAATGAGAGTAGGGTTTTATAATTCCTTCAAGAATATTATTCAGCTCTGAAAGTACTTTGAAGTAACCCAAAGAATTAGAGGATGAGCTTGGTAGCTCAGTTAGGGTAAGAACAAGATTAAGACAGGGTATCTTTGTCAATATTCATACTAAGGTACAAGATACAAGACTACAGTACTTATATCTCAGAGGGCAGAACTATCTAAGAATATAGTAAAATAAGATAAATATAATCTTAGAAGTGAAACTGGTGCCTAAGTATCTAAGAAATGAATGGAGATGTCAGGGAAGACAACATTCAATTATGTCAGACTGAAACTGAAAGATGGCAGAAAGAAGTAAAAGAAAAATAGAAACAGAAACAGAAAGTAAAGTGGGACTAAGTATGGAGTAGGGATGAAGTAACTTGGAGGAAATGAAGTGAAGACTAAGGTAGTATGTACTGAGAATAGAGGCAGAACTAAAGTTGGGATTAGAGCAGAACAAAAACAAAGTGCTGGAGAAGCTTGTACTGCTGGCAAGGTGGAAAGTGTATAAGTGTAGCTAAAGTGGGATAAAATAATGACAAAGGGCTGGAGTTGCATGGAGGGAAGTCAGAGGGCTAGAGTGGCTTACTGAATATGAGGACTAGGCATAAGCTGGGTAAGAATTGGATCAGAAATATGGAATATAATACTGGCCCAATAAAGTATTTATCTTGTAATAATCATATCTTGGTGGCATCTGAACAGAATCACATGATGTATAGAGCTAACATACAATCTTTACATAAGGGCTTGCTGCTACTGCTAAATGAGGTAAACTCATTCTAACTCTAACTCTATCTTAAGATGCTTCTTCTACTATATAAGCTTTTGTGGCTAGTGGCTCTAACTAGGCATGAATAAAGGAAAGGATAAGCCTAGTCAAGACTGTGAAGGAATAAACTCCAGCCAAGCCTTAGAGGAAAAACTCCCAAGGGATTACTTGTGAAAGCCCAAGACTCAAGTGATAAAGACTAAAGAGCCAGCTCTCTATACTCTTGTTCTTATATATTGGAGAAAACTACTGCTGACTAATACATGAGCTACTAATCAGGGAATGCCCCAAACCCTGGGCTAATAGATAAGGTGGGAATGCATGGAGTAAAGATAAAGAAATGCCAGCAAAAAGCTGGTGCAGATATAAAAGAGAATAAAAGAGAAGGATTCTATGAAATGGAAGCACAGGGTCAGAAGTGCCTGCACCATGAGGATGGCAATCTCTGCCACAGATGAGATCCCATCTAGAAATCTGCCACAGATGCATCTAGGATTCAGATTCAGATCTAAGATAAGATTCATGAAAATAGAAAACAGGGCAAATCCAGGGAAGATCCTGGGGAGATTCATGTCAGGTGACTAACAGTCACATGACCACTGCTAGAAAAGGAAATAATAAATACTCTTAATAGGATGGAACCACAGACTAGGGTTAAGCCAAAAAAGGGTTTTTTTATCATTATCATGTATTGTCATGTAATTCATTCTGATGCTGCAGTGTTACTTTATAACACTACCCTGTCTTTAGCCACAAAGCTCCAAAGAGCCAGTAGAAACTTCTTTTGTCTCATATCTGTCATTATCTGGATTTTCTCCTATAAACTCTTAAATAAAAAAGAAAGTGATAAAAATTAATGTAAAAAGTTGGTAGAAAAAATGAAAAAATTGCTTCTTGTTTCCTTTGAAATATCTTCAGATCTTTATCTTCAGATACCTTACTACCCCATCTTTGGATCAACTTATCCCAAGATTGACAGTCAAAAACCAAGTAAAGAGTGGATCAAGTGTCTGAAAAAAAAAAGGGCTAAAATCTGAAAGTCTTGTGAAAACTTGAAGAATTGAGTGGTGATGCAACTAGAAACTGCAGCTTCTAGATGTAGAATCCAGTGATGAAGAACTCAACTGGATAGAAATAATGGACAGAAAAGAAGGGGAGGGCTCTTAGCTGCTGCTGGCAAAAATCAAAATACTAATCTTCTCCTGGGAAGTCCAGCTGCTGACTTCATGCTTGATGTCATTGAAAACTTTTGACCCTGTCTTTAAAGTGTACTTTGCTTTCAAAAATCTTGACCCCATCTTTAGACTGGAATATCTCTGAAACTGAATCAATATCACTATCTTCAGAAAATAACTCAACCAGTTCATGCTGTTCTCCAATCCATGATAGAGCTTTAATCTTTTACTTCTTGAGAATCTACATATCTTTTTCAACAACTCTAAATGGTAGTTTAAGAACTTTCCAGCTCATCCTTGATCTTAAATACTAGATTGTTAAATCAGCTATTCATTAACTAACTATGGAACAACTCTTATGCCTGGCTTACTACAACTTCTGCTCCTTCAATAAATTTAGCAAACTGCTAGCTGCATCTTGCAGACTAGGCTGACTGTGAAAAGACTTTTCTTCAAAAACTCTAAATCTTTTGCCTTTTAATATCTTGCTTAGGACCTTGATGACTTGAATACTTTTTTTCTACTTTCTTCTACTGTTTTCTAGTTAGACTCTTCATACAAACCACCTGCCTGATTGTCTTCTGACTGGATGAGGACTACTGAGTAACAGCTTCTGCTTTCAGATACTTTTCTTCTTGTTATATAACAGTTTAAAGTCATGCTTAGGACTTGACCTTTGGATACTAGAGTGGTTCAACTACTTCTTTTTGACAACCTTCTTGGACTATTCATCACATTGTGTGCCTGATTACCTTCTGACTTTTTCCACTGTGATTACTTGAGTGCTGCTTTGATTAAATCTTTATCTACCAAACCTTTTTTCCTGAGTCTAAAGTTTAAAGTCATTGTGGACTAAGGGTTTTATATAATAACCCATAATATCAAAAACAGTTTAATGTCATGTCTAGGACTCTTGCAATCAGAATACTTGAATCTTTCAAATACTTTGTCATTAACCATCTTCTGTGAACTCTTTGTACTTGAACATAGGCCTAATTACCTTCTGACCTACATTGGACTGCTAAGTAATGATCTTCAACTTCTTCTCCTACTTGAAACTTTCTTCCAATCTGTAAATATACTTTTTGATATAGCAGAACTTTTAACTGCTGCCTTGTTTCTTCTTCTTCTGCTTTGGTTACTTTTTTTCTACTTGTGGCAAATTTCTCTTAGTTATCCTTTGATAAGCAGAGACCAACTACTCTGTACACTTTCATCTGATTTCATCTACTTTACTTCTGAAAAAGAAATACCTTCTAGTTTAAGATCATTATGGATTGTCTTCTAGTAGTTTTAGGTTATTCTAGACAAAAGCTTTCTTCAACTTCTGTTTATCTCCATCAAATACTTGTCTTCTTTGGCTTTTCTTTTCTTTGACAACTTCTGTTCTTCTTCATTGCCTCAAATACTTGGCTAACTTCTTGATATTGCTTTTAATATAGCAGATATAATAACTGCTGATCTGTAAACAAAGACTCTATGCTTTAATTGGGTAAACCTTCAAATCTCCTCCCAGAGTGAGACTAATATCATCTTAAATGCTCAACTCCAGTTATTATCATTGATTTCCAATCTTCACTGTGAATCTTCATTTACTCCTTGAAAGAAAAAGAAACTTCTACTTTAAGATTTCATCTGTTTACCATAGAGAATAGACTTCTTGATAAATCATCATATAATTACTTGATGAATTAAACCACCCAAACTTTCTTCTATGACTTTCTCTTATCTTCTGAAGCTTCAGAATCTTCTTCTAAACTTTGTGATCATTCTTGCAAACTGCATCTACTCATATAGGAAACAGCTCCTGACTTTTATCTGCTGCTGCTCTGATCCTCTTAATAGTTTTACATTATTTTAAATATTGCAAACTTGAAAGTGTCTGCTAATTGAATACTTCTCCTAACTCCTGATCTTCTTTTGCTACCCTTTGATAACACAGGGGCCAGCTGCCTCATATTGCTACTTGACCAATTGTTTTGAATAAACTTCTTTTTTCAACTTCTGCTTCTAGCTCTGGTATTGAAAACCTTTGCAAGTTGATCTTCTAATCTTTTAACAATGCAGAGATATCAACTGCTCTTCTCATAGGTTTTGATAATGTAGATCCTGGAACTGCCTCTTAGATCTTGAGAAGTATCTTTTAATAATGCAGTAGCTTCAACTGTAACTTTAAAAAACAAAACTCATCACCAGCTTTTGAAAACCAATTCTTTGACTGCTTGACTTCATAAAGGATAATCTGAATAAATTCCAATTAATGATTCAATGCACTTAAGCACCCAAATTCTCTTTCACTACTTCCTTGAACTAATCTTCTTCTGCTAATAACTTATCTTGCTCCTTTGACTTTCACTACTACCTTTCTACTCATCCAGCTAGGCTGAACTTTTATCTGAGTTCATTACTAATCCTCTTAACTAGTTTTAAATCTTCACAGATTAATAGTTTGAATTCATTTCAAAATATGCTTCTGAAAAAATCTTGTTTTTGCATACTTGTTATGATTAACTGCATTGACTTTTTGACTTTTACTGACTTCTACTTGACTCATTGTAAAGGCATATGCCCAAAAAGTATTGGAATGCTTCTATTAATCTGCTTTTGCTTTTTGCTTATTGACTTTCTGCTAAACTTGACTTCTTCTTCAACTAAGATGGTAGTTTAAACTCATTCTGGAGCTTCTGCAAAATAAGACTTCAACTTCTCCAAGTAAACCATTACTTATCCTCCCCAATCCACTCTTAGGACTGAGTCAAGATCATTAATCTTCAGATAAAGCTTCTGTCTTCTTCTGCACCTTGGTGGACTATCTGATCTCTTATGAAGGGAATATAGCTATAATGAAAATAAGGGTTTCTCAGGGTAATCCACAACTCCATAATAGTTTAATGACTTGTTTAGGTCAAAAGTAGTTTAAAGTTTTCTCAGACTTGTGCTATCTGAAAATGGGGATGCCAGAGATAGTAACCAATTTAATGGCACCATAGAACTCTTATGGGATTTAAACTCCTAGATCTTCTTTGATCTAAGCTTCTAAACCTATATGGCTATGCTACTTCTATCTTATACCAGGCAACATCTTGTTGGTTCCTCTTTGAACTTCATTAGCTATAACAACCTGGAAAACTTTGGAACTTCTCTTATGATAGCTTCAGAAATATCTGATTTCTTTAACTAAATGCCTCCTTGATATTACAGTTTGCTTGGATAAAGTACAATTACTAACCCTAATCATGGGCTTACAATGTTGATGTCAAAGTAATGAGAAGTAAAGCAAGAGTATATGAGTAAACACAAGTACTAGATAATACAAGTGCTCAAGACTGGAGTCTTGAGATAATAGAGCTATAGTATTTATATGCTATAGAATGGCACATGGACCAAGACTCTAATGGGAATTCTCCCACAGACCCTGAGATACCAACAAAAAGAAGAAAAGCACTCATAAGAATAGCCAATGGCTAAAAAGAAGTAAGGCTTCTAAAATAAAATAAAAGAAAAAGAGAGCAGAAATGAAATACAGGCTAAAGGCATGAGACTAACCCTCTACCCTGGGTCTAGACCTGTCATGCGACCCATCATGTGCCTAGATAAGATAAAAGATTAGATAACCATGTGGCAAAGATAAGATAAGGTCATATAAAAAGTATACAATAACACTTGACACCTCCTGCTTTGTCTTCTTAATCTAGCTCTTTGACTATAGAAGCATGACTACTAAATCCATCTTGAACCTGCTATTATAATGCACATTTTCTTTTTTCACATTTTTACCATTTCTAACAATATATTAACTCTTCATATTGTCATATCACATGATATCTTCACATTTTCACCATTTCACATCTTCACTATTTCATACTTTCACAAGTCTAGACTGGTCTAAACTATAAGATCATACCTCATGTTTAACATGTGTATTTCTAGATCTCTACTCCTTTATTGCTATTGAATAGCTTACTGTACAATACTTTAGGGCCAGCCCATTCTACATGGTTTGTGTGCACATTGTAGCAATATATAAAGGGAAGAGTGCCAGCCTGAATTTCCCAGCTTGTGCACTTGAGCCTTTCTGTGCTTTTTCAAGTCCAAGTCTCTTATTCTCTTTTGCCTAGTTCCCTTAGCCTCTAGTTCAAAGGCTTTGCTAGTTATTGCAGTGCACACCAAGGAGCATTCTGGTTATCAGTTACCCACATGAAGAATGCATTTCACCTGCCTTGTCTTGAGACTCACATATCATCTTGGCTGCTAAACTTCTGGTCTTGAAAACTCTGCTTCAAGTGCTGACATCTTGTCAAATACTCTCAATAGGAATAAGGGAAATTGCTTCTTGCAATAGCTACCACTCAAACTCAGCTGCAATATCTTGTTGTCTAAAGGAAACTTCTTATCAATCCAATTTTCTAATAATATACTTGCCTCTATAGATTTCTTTTTAAAGAACTGGGCTGACTTCTTGTCAACTAATGCCTGTGAACATCTAATAGTCATCTTGACTCATATCATCTATAATAACCTGCTGTTCCAGTGAATACTTCTTATGCAGACCAGGTTTCAAGTTTTTATCAAGTAACATGCAATTTTTGCATAAGGGCTTGCTACTACTGCTGAATGAGGTGAACTTATCCTAATCCTAACCACATCTTGAGGTGCTTCTTCTACTATGTGAGCTTTTGTGGCTAGTGGCTCTAACTAGACATGAATAAAGGAAAGAATAAGCCTAGTCAAGACTATAAAGAGATAAACCCCAGCCAGACCTTAAAGGAAAAATCTCCAAGGGATTACTTGTGAAAGCTCAAGGCTCAAGTGACAAAGACTGAGGGCCAGCCCTCTACACTCTTATCCTTATATATTGGAGAGAACTACTACTGACTAATACATAAGCTACTAATTAGGAAATGCCCCAAACTTTGGGCTAATAGATAAGATGGAAATACATGGAGTGGAGATGAAGAAATGTCACCAAAGAGCAGACATGGATATAAAAGAGAATGGAAGAAAAGGGTTCTATGGAATGAAAATGCAGGGTCAAAGGTGCCTGCATTATAATGATGGTAATCTCTGCCACAGATAAGATTCCATCTAGAGATCTGTCACAGATGTATTTAGGATCCAGATTCAGATCTAAGATAAGATCCATGAAGATAGAAAACAGGGCAAATTCAGGGAAGATTCTGAGAAAATCCATGTTAGGTAATTAACAGTTACATAACCACTGCTGGAAAAGGAAATAATAAATACTTTTAATCAGATGGAACCACAGACTAGGGTTAAGCCAAAAAAGAGGTTCCTTGTGCATAATCACATGTTGTCACATGACTCATTCTGGTGCTGCAGTATTACTTCATAACAAGAGCAAAGTTGTAGCCAAGAGTTTCTACTACAATATATTCCATTTGAAATGCTAACTAGTATTGCTAATCCTATGTGGCACCTCTGTATGTACTGGCCTCAAGACTTTTGAACAAAAGCACTACCTTTAAACTTAGAGGTAGCAGAACTAGGCAAAAAATGAAAGGAGACTTGGACTTAAAAAAGCTACAAGACTCAAATATGCAAGACTAGGAACTTTTAGCTTGCATACCCTGTTTATATAGGCTATAGTATGGTGCACAGATCATGTCAGATGGGCTGGCCCTAAATTAGTATATAGTAAGCTAATCAATGGCAATAAAAGAGCAGATATCTAGAAATATACATGTTAAATATAAAATGTGACCTTATGGTCTAGATCAGTCTAGACTTGTGAAATGTAAAGATATGAAATAGTGAACATGTGAAGAGGTAAAGATGTAAAAGGACATATGATGTAACAAAGTAAAGAGTAAATATAGCATTAGAAATGCAAAAAAAAAATAAGTATGAAAAATATGCATTATAACACCACCAAAGTGAAGTATCATTTGTTCATGTGATTGTAGTGTGCTTTATGCCCCAGATTGGAATTAGATATTGGATTGATTTTTGAAGTTACTATAAAAAAGAGCATTTGATAATTGGAAAGGATATTATAAAGAGTTCTGATGACAATAGACTTGCCAAGACCAGTTTGCTGGGCAATAAAGCAAGTGAAATAGCCATGAGAAGCCAAAAAAAGGATATTTTTCTTTTAAGTGGAAAAAATAGGATATATAGTAAATTATAGAGTTATAAAAACATTAAATGTGGTTATATAGTACTGGATGCACTGCCCTGTGGCTATTAAACACTGCCTAATAGGCTGTGTGCATTGCCCCAGGCTATGTGCATTGCCATTAGGCTGTTTATGCATTTTTGTTGCATAGCAAAATAATTGATCTAATAAGTCCCTGTTTTAAATTATCCATATCTTGATCAATTTTGATCAGAATTGTATAATTCTTGTATTGTCATGTAGCTCTGATCAACTACTATTAGTCATTAACTTATACTTTAGCTTTATTTGTTCTTGTTGTGGAGTTATTCTATAAACATTGAAAAAGTGCTAAATATTGGATTAATTTTTTGAGTCACTGTATAAGTAATTTGCTCTATAAAAAGAGTGGAAATAAAGTGATATTTTTATTTGTTTGTACCATTGAAGTCATTATGTACATCACAAGACCAATAGATTGCATTAGAACATCTCAAAATATGTCAATTTCACATATTTTTATGTTAGCAACAAAACTGTTGCAATGAGTATCCTTGATTAATTGGAGTATATCTCATGAGCCTGTGAATTTAATCACATGACTTAGGGAGATGAATTGTAGCCAAGAGTAACTACTATATTTGGTCTCACCAAAGCTAAGCAAAATTCTCACACAAAATTGCAGTACACTTGATACATTGCACTGAGGTTAAATATTGCAACAGTTTTGTTGCTCACTTTATCCAATATGATCAAAATATGCTTGTGCTTACATTCAAGATGTTCATAAAATAAGGTCTAAACTTGTTAGAGAGCCTACACTATGCACAATTGACTGGGCCATGTTGATCTGCTACTATATCAGCAATCAAAACATTACCTGTGAGCAAGGTGTAGTCCAAATAATCCTAGAACATTGATTTGATGCTTCTTGTCCAGTGGTGACCTTGTGGCATGCGCAGCTAAGCCGTGTACGCAATAAGATCGCTCAGGCTGTGTTTTAGAGTTTGTCAAGTCTCTGGTGTGTGCTTTATTGCTAGGGAATTGTCCATTACGTAAAGGAACACCGCGCGAGTCCTTTTGCAGGTGCTACCTCCGAGTCTCCCCTCAAATCCAAAATGCTCAGCCAGGTCTCTCGCTGCGTAAAACGAGGAAACGGCCAACTCGCTCCAATTTTTCTGCGGAAAAATCATGGCCAGGCCACTTCGGGCAGTTCGCAGTTGTCAGATCGAACAACTTCATTTGGCTTCAAGACAGTCCCGGAAGAGTCAAAGGAATCCCTCGTGAAAGGCGTTTTCGATAGCGTGGCATCCAAATATGACCTTATGAACGATGCCTCATCTCTGGGTGTACATAGGCTATGGAAAGACACCTTTGTCTCCATCTTGAGACCTGGTCGCAAAGGTCCGATTCGTTGTATCGATGTAGCCGGAGGAACGGGAGATATCGCACTTCGTATCCTTGATCACGCCCGAGAAAAATATGCTGACAGAGAAACCACTGTTGAAGTCGTCGATATCAACGCGCAAATGCTCAGTGAAGGTTTAAAGAGGTTCAAGAAAACAATGTACCACAACAGTGAGTGTCCATCGCGAGTCCTCTCAAGACGTTATTGAGTGGTGTGAAGCACCACAGGTGTCATTCCATGAGGCCAATGCACAGGAGCTTCCTTCATCACAGTTCAAGGACAGTTCATACGACCTGTACACGATAGCGTTCGGTATCCGCAACTGCACGTCTGTTCCTGCTGTCCTGAAAGAGGCATACAGAGTGCTCAAACCGGGAGGTACTTTCGCCTGCCTCGAGTTTAGCAAAGTGGGCAATCCCCTGTTGAGCGCGTGAGTATCTTGCAACATTACTCTGATGATTCTCATGACTCGCAGGGTATACGATCAATATTCGTTTTCCGTCATACCCTTGTTAGGGACCATTTTGGCTGGTGACAGAGACTCGTATCAGTATTTGGTCGAATCGATACGAAGATTCCCTTGTCAGCCAGAGTTTGCAGGTATGATTAGGGACGCCGGCTTTGCGACGGGGAGAGACCGCGACGGCGGGGCATGGATGGACCTGTGGGGTGGGATTGCTTGCATACACATGGGCGTCAAGACTTAGAATGGTTTAGAGTACATGGAATGCGGTCCTCTGTGAAACGAATGGCACACGAGTTCAGCGCCACAAACCGCACCTTTGCGGCAAGTCCTTACTGATCCAGGTTTAGCTTGCTTGGCCCTCTACATACGACCACCACCATGGCCACTTCGTCCTCCACATCAAGCAATACTGCCCACCTAATGCTACCAGCGTCCGCGGACCTGGCTACGACCTGGGCCTTTCTCGAGGAAGGCGTGGATCACATTATGACAAAGCTACATACCGGCGTCTCGCGCTCCAAGTACATGAGCCTCTACACCGTAGCTTACAACTATTGCACATCCTCGCGCATGCACGGTGCACCAGATAGCGCCGTAGGTGCAGGAAACCGCAGTGAGTAGCATTTCATGTCCCTTTCCTGCCACGACAGTGGGAAGATACCCTTTCTGATATCGATGGTGAGGGTGCTGATGACGCCAAAGCAGCTGGGGCCAATTTAATGGGCTCTGATTTATACAATAACTTCATCCGATACTTTGTTACACATCTAAAGGGCTTAAAGGAGGTAAGGGTACCTCTTCTCCCAGCTACCTGACCTGATGAGAAACCACAGCAATCGGACGCCTTGCAAGACGAGGCCCTCCTACGATATTATGCTGGCGAGTGGGATAGATACACAACAGGAGCAAACTACATCAGCCGATTGTTCACCTATCTCAATCGTCACTGGGTAAAACGCGAGCGGGACGAGGGTCGAAAAGGAGTCTACCCCGTTTATACAGTACGTCATTCACTCGACTGTTCTCAATTTCTTCATCATGTGAATGTAATTAATCCAATTTATGTTGTGTAGCTCGCACTCGTCCAATGGAAATCCAACTTCTTCCTCCACGTGCAGAGCAAGCATGGGAAACTAGCGGGCGCCATCCTCAGATTGATTGAGCGACAACGAAATGGCGAGACCATCGATCAAGGTCTCGTTAAGAAAGTCGTGGACTCTTTTGTCTCGCTTGGCTTAGATGAAACCGATATCAACAAAGCCTCTCTCGATGTTTACAAGGAGCACCTTGAGACACCATTTCTCGAGGCAACTGGAAAATACTATCAGCAGGAATCCGAAGCATTCCTTGCGGAAAGCAGCGTCTCTGACTATCTAAAGAAAGCCGAGGAGCGCCTCAGAGAGGAGGAGGATCGCGTGGATCGTTATCTCAACACGGAAACCCGGAAACAACTTGTCAGCAAATGCGAACATGTACTCATTCGACAGCACTCGGAACTTATGTGGGAAAGCTTCCAGAACCTGCTTGATTTCGACAAGGATGAGGACTTGCAACGGATGTATGCGCTGCTATCTCGGATTCCGGAGGGGTTGGAACCACTACGGAAGAAGTTTGAGGAACATGTCAAGAAAGCCGGGTTAACGGCTGTTTCAAAGTTGGTAGGAGAGGGTGCAGATGGTGTCGACGGATTGGATCCCAAGGCATATGTCGACGCTTTATTGGAGGTGCATCGCAAGAACTCGGAAACTGTGACACGCAGCTTCAGAGGAGAAGCAGGTTTCGTCGCCAGTCTTGACAAGGCTTGCAGGGAGTTTGTCAATCGCAATACAGCGACGGGAACGTCGACGACAAAATCGCCGGAATTGCTCGCCAAGCACGCTGACATGTTACTGAGAAAGAACAACAAGATGGCAGAGGAAGAAGAC
Source organism: Pulveroboletus cf. rosaemariae (assembly GCA_038089275.1). Classification (NCBI taxonomy): domain Eukaryota; kingdom Fungi; phylum Basidiomycota; class Agaricomycetes; order Boletales; family Boletaceae; genus Pulveroboletus; species Pulveroboletus cf. rosaemariae. The sequence goes on from JBBPKN010000302.1 coordinate 30,983, forward strand.
CTTGAGGGTGCTCTCAACCGCGTCGTAAATGCTTGTAACTTCTTGACTTTTATTCACCTGTTGATAAAGCGCTGCAGATGATTCTCTTCAAGTATATTGAGGACAAGGATGTCTTCCAGACCTTCTATACCACCAAGCTGTCGAAACGACTCATTCATGGTGTGTCTGCATCGGACGAGAGTGAAGCCAGCATGATATCCAAGCTAAAGGAGGCTTGTGGTTTCGAGTACACCAATAAACTGCAACGCATGTTCACTGGTATGTTCTGCCTGTCACCACTTGATAGTTCGGAAGTAACGCGGAGCGGACAGATATGAGTTTGAGCAAAGACTTGACTGATCAATTCAAAGAGCGTATGCAACAAAATCATGACGACATGGACATCAACTTTAGTATCATGGTGCTTGGGACCAACTTCTGGCCTCTCAATGCTCCGAACAACGACTTTATCGTTCCACCCGAGGTTCTGCCCACGTATGACCGGTTTTCCAAGTACTACCAGACGAAGCATTCGGGTAGAAAACTGACGTGGCTATGGAATTACTCCAAGAATGAGCTCCGGACTAACTATCTCAACCAGAAGTATATTCTGATGACAAGCTCGTATCAGATGGCAGTGTTGTTGCAGTACAATAACCACGACACACTTTCGTTGGAGGAGCTTGTGACGGCTACTGCAATCAGCAAGGATATCCTAGTTCAGGTGTTGTCGCTCCTTGTCAAAGCCAAAATTCTGGTCAACGAGGAGACGGATCAATACGATTTAAACCCTAGTATGTTCCAGATCCGCTCCTTTCGTTGCATTTTGCTCACTCACTGCTCTATGCAGACTTCAAGTCAAAGAAGATTCGTGTCAATCTCAATCAACCGATCAAAGCTGAAGTGAGGGCGGAGTCGTCTGAAGTTCTCAAGACTGTCGACGAGGATCGCAAATACGTGATTCAAGCGACCATTGTCCGGTACGTTCGCGTCTTTTCCATGAGATTTGCTTGGTATGTACGTGGCGTTCAGCATCATGAAGGCGCGTAAGACGATGAAGAACCAGCCATTGATACAGGAGGTGATCTCTCAGATCTCACAAAGGTTTGCTCCCAAGATTCCTGACATCAAGAAGGTGCGTTTGTCCGTGACGGATGATGACGGACTGCTCAGGCTCGGGTGCGCACTTGCAGGCGATCGACACACTGCTTGAAAAAGAGTACATTGAGCGGGTGGAGGGCACGAGGGACATGTTTGCATACGTTGCATAGATGCGAGCCCGACTTTGATGCATTGAACGATCCCAACACGTTTTCTTGTACTCTACCACAGGAATGTAGTCCTAATATACCATACACTGTTTGTGCTCTCTAGTCCCCCGCTACGCCTCGACTTCCCACGCGTCCAGAGCATGAACTTGCGCGATGCACTTTTGCAGGGACTCACAAACCTCCCTGGCACTCGCTCGTTCCACGTCCACGTCCTCGTATCGTCCCCCAGAAGACACTCAAACTTGTTCCCCTTTGCATCGCCCCGACCAAAGACGTGTCTCCAGCACATCCTTGTCCTTCTCTCAGAACAGCCCACTTCAGAATCGCCCCGTGTCCTCGTCTCCGCCATCGAGGCGTTCCTTTATCATTTACCATCCACATCGAGCGCAGTGCTCTACGTATCCAAGGTCGACTCGACTGGCCAAGCAAAGGCACCCTCACCCACCCCGGCGCTCGTCCGTGCCTTCCTGACCTACTATGTCGATCCCGCCACCCGACCTCTCTCCGTCGCCCACCTCTGGGTCCACCTCTTCGCCCGCGCCCAGAACCAATACCTCTTCCCCAATTCTGTCGAGTTCCCAGGAAAGCGACCCCTGTCAGACATCAAGCTCTGTGCGTGGTGGAAGCGCCAGCTTGGGATCATCGCTCACGATGTGAGCGCACGTGTCAGTGAAGGGGGCGTGCGTATCCGATTGTTTTATCTCCTTCCGGGTCTTGGGGAACTCGAGGCGTCTCATGCCTTGGAACGCGTGTATGCGTCTACGCACGAGACGTCGGTGCCGTGGTCGTATGGACATCCGTACGGCCAGGCCCACGTCCCCCTGCCATGTTCCCCGATCGGCCGCGGTGAGAAGGCTCTTCACATCGGACACGTCATCCCGTGGTTTGATGATGACCCCAAGGCGCGCTTCTTGGACGAGATCGTGTACACAACGGATGCGGAGGGCATCAGGTCACCGGAGCGGAAGCGCCCCCGCTCATATCGCACCATACAGGGGTCTGAAGAGGACGCAGAGAGCAGCCCGGACAGAAAGGAGATGGTTTCCACAATGAAAACTGAACACACTACCAAGGCACTCCAGAAGGTATCAGTCGAGGAGTTTTGGGAGCGCATGTCGTTCCGTCAGGAGTGCATCGCGGGAGCTGTAACAGGCTTCTTTGTCATGGCCACGTCATCCCCCACACCAACGCCAGGCAGCGAACCTCCGCCGCCCGCTGCACTGCATGGCCAGGTCTCTTCGCAGATGGTGAAACGTGTCTTGACTTCGTTAATGACTGGACACGAATTTCCATCTGTAGAACGGGCAGTGTGGTCCACACGCGTTCTGGAAGAGACCATTAAAGGATTATGCGACGGCCTCGAGATAGCCCAAGTTGCAGACGTTGCCCCGAATTCAGATGATGCGCATCGGTGTACGCCAGAGCGAGATCTAGCTGGGAACGCTTTAGCTCCTCCTGAAACGCCTCCGCAAGGTCCCATCGGTAATAAACGCCAATCAGACGACGTTTCACCAAAGCATGCGGGACCTGTCGGATCGCATGAGACGTACAATTCGTACATTTATGGATCGGTTGCGGTGAGCAATCCCGATGAGCCACGTAAAGATTCTGTCAAGGCCGCCGGGGGTGACGGCAAGCCCATAATTACTGTGTTAACCGCGCGTCGGAAAAAGAGAGGAAAACCCTGATTGGGCAGGGACTATTATTGTCCGTGGTGCGCCCACGCCAAGGATACGAACTCCCATTGGCTAGGTTGCTGGGGGATATCATGTCCGTCGTTACGTTGAAGGTGTTTTACGTTGTGAAGCGAGCATGCTGGCCAACAGGGGAGACGAGTATGAGGTCATGAGAGAGTACGACAAGTGGGACGATGTTGGGTGCGCTATGTAAAACGAGACACGTCCGCGCGATCGATTTGGGTTGAATTAGGCTGCGTATGCTGGTAGAGCTGTACCAGTCGCCCCATAGCATGTCCGAAATTAATTGAACGCGCGTTCCATTTTCTCGAAGACGGCGGTTATTTACTGACGCCTTTCAAGGGCCTGAATGAGACTCGGCCCTTGTGAGAGAAGGCAAGGCTTACGTCCATGCGGTCGTTGATAAGGCCAAAGAGGGTACAGGACAGCTTTCATGGGCGAGATAGCTTGATGAAGCACGCTGTGTGCCCAGAGGTTCGTCGGGCCATTTACATTGCTTCCTCAGGGCCGGTACCGATGAGAACAGCACCGACAAGGAGAAGGGCCCTGCGCACGAAGGTGAGTAGATGCAGCGTGCAGAAAGCCAATGCCAAAGGAAGCGTTATCTGCAGCTTTTTGATGCATCTGATGTGATGTTCTGGTGGGAGGATTCATTGGAACCGGCCTCGAGGTATGTGGCCGTGTCCTGCTCTTGTTGGAGAACGGGGGCATCTTCGGACCGGGGCAGTGGAAGCGTCAAATTGGATGGGCTCTGCTCATTGGTGTTACCATCCCTGGTCGCGAGGCAGAGTAGGAGATAGGGAAAAAGTTGGATCACCAGCCTCGAGGTCACCGTGGCAATTAGCTGGGAAGAAAGGAGCGCTTGTGGTTTCGCGCGTGCTGGGGGGGACCAGACGAGGAGAGAGATGGATGAGGACGAGCAAAAGGACGCGAGCGAGCAAGTAAGTGGAGGAGGGGTCGGTTAGATGTGATGATAACCGCTCCGACTGGGGAGACTAGAAGAAGCAATGCGATGCTGGACGTCGTTTCTCGCAGTGCCCTCTGCTCTGTCCGTCTGCTGCTGGATGTCCGGATCAGCGACCGCGATATTACTTACGAGAGGCCCGTTCGACTTGAGAATTCCCCCCAGCTCGAGTATTTTCGGTTCCGCCGTTTTCGTGTCTCTCACTTTTTCTTTTTCTTTTTCTCTTCCCTTTTTCTCCCCTTCTCTGACACAAACACAAATCGGGCGAGCCAATCTTTTCTCTCTGCTCGCCATGTCCATTCCCCAGTCCCTCCCCTCCTTTGCACAGGCGTTCAGCAGTTCCTCCCTCAGCGAGATGGCGACCATCAGCAACGCCCTCCCGCCGATCCAGTCCCACCCCCCGACGCTCCCCGCCACCACGTCCACAAGGAAACGCTCTCGCGAGGACCCCCCGCTCCAAGCGCGCACCAACCGTGCCTCCGTCGATGTGTAAGTCCCTCGTACCTCTCCGTGGCCCTCGTCGTGCCAAACGCGCCCCTGCGCCAGCCACAGCTCTGACGACACCCGCCAATCACCATTGGTTGTCCGAATCAAGGAGGAGGACAGAGATGACCCGCAGCATCCTCCCCAATCCCCGCCCCAACACGACGATCTCTCCCGTGGGTCCTCTGCCACACCCGGCGTGCAACCCTTGTCGAAAAAACGCCGTGTGACTCTCAGTGGCCCACCCCACGGCCCGAACACCACCAACTCCTCTGAACAAGGCACAGCCATCCCCATATCCCCTGTTGTCGCCTCACTTCCCGTCACAGACGATGCCGTCCCTCGTGATCAGCCTCGCCCCATACTCGTCAAACCGCAACAGAAAGCCCCTCTGCGCCAGCGTCGAGGAAGCATATCTACCGTGCTGCCATCCTCGGCCCCAACTCCCATGGTCTCTGGGAGTATTCTCAGTAGGTCGCCACCCCGCGACCAGTTGACGACCTCAAAGATGCCTCGTATTGGTCGCATCAGCCCCAGTGCAATATCCGTCGCGAGTCGTTGCGCTGGGAACGCGGTTGCCTCTGGCAGCCAGGCGAGGTCATCTTCATCCCGGCCTCTCACTCCTCCACCGTTGATCGTCTCGAGCCAACAAATACCGACTCTCCCAGTCGAGCCTACGTCTCAACTGCCCCAGGTTGCTACTGCGCATTCCTTACCACCTCCACCGATTAGCTTCGCACGTCGTCGTGCTGCTCAGTCCGGTGGCCGCAAAAAGAAGCCTGCTGATATTTTAATCAGCCCCCGTGGCGTGGGTCCGTCTGATCCACTAGCACCTGTGATACAGAGCGCCCCACCCGTCGCAGATCCCGGCCGTTTTCCGATGGCAATTCCCCGTCTGCCACTGGTCTTGAACAATGCCCAGCCTACCCGAAGAGTCGCTGGCAACGTTCCGCCGACACCGACCCGGTTTAGTCTCCATAGTGCAGCCGCACCCTCGATCAGCTCGACTGCGCGGGCAGCACACTCTCCCCCGAATCCTTCGGTCCCAATAGCCAACACGCTAGTACCACCCACGCCGCATGCGCTTCACCATCAAAGCTACACGGGCGATAAGTCTGCCTTTTTGGCACCGTTCGAGGTCTTTTACGATGCCCTCAATGATTCGAAGCAGCTAAAGGGCTGGTTATCGGACCAACTACAAAAGTCGAATGCACTGATGATGTCGCTAAAGCAGCAACAAGAGAAGATGGACGAGATAGTGGAGGATTTGGTCGAGAAGCGCACCCGCGCCATGCGGGAGGAGGTCACGGTGCTCCGCCAACGTTTGGAATCGCTCGAAGAAGCACTTCTCACCGTGCGCACGGAGGCATCTACCAGGGGGCAGGACGGTGCTGGGCATGGATACCCGCAGGGTGGCAGATTTCATCAGAATGGCATTCCTCCTTGCCCAGAGGCTTCGTCGTCGTATCGTTTTCCGGCCCCTGAGCAGCGCAGACCGGATACGATCATCAAGGTCACCTCCCCAGGAAGAGAGCCAGAGCACCAGCCGTCTTCCTCACCTCCCATAGAAGTCACACGTCGATTTTCCGTTTCCGCCGCGACTGCTCGTTCAGAGTCCTCACAAGCGTTGCATGGATCCTTTACCCTCGGTAGTCACCACCGACGTGCGTCGGGGTCTCAGGCATCTGCAAAAGGTACGCCGCTTATGAGGTCACAAACCATTCCGGAGCGGGCTTGCAGTACTCGACAAACGGATTCGCGGCCCGCGGCCCGGTTGTACTATCCCGGGTCGTACGGGAATGGGAACCCTCCGCATGTTGAAGGACAAGCGTCGTCGACGCGAGGCGGCGGTGACAAGTCATGAAGGCGACTGCCGTTCTTTTATAGATGAATGTCGGGTGACATGGACAGTTTGAGATTGCCATATACACGTTCGCTTGCACCACCTTTTTCCTCGAGAATAGCATTCATTTTTCCAACCGATTCGTGGACGATGTATCTTTTGATTGATTTATGACCCGTTTCTTGCGTCGCTTACTTTTTGTATTTCGCGCACATCCGTTCGTTGTGGTTTGACTCGGGAAGATTCGCATTCTCTCTTCTCTTTGAGACTTGTCCTCATTCGGCTGGTTTTGTCTTGAATCTTTGTTATCTGTACTTATAGGAGATGTATGATAGATCCAGACCGGCATGTGCATTCATTATGAGGTCTGGTGCACTTTCGTATATACCCTAGGCAAAGATTGACACCCACCTTGGTTGAACGCATTTGCGAGCCGTCATTTCTCGTCATCCCATCGCTGTTTTTACCGCCAGATGGGAAAGGATCGACGGTACGCAAGCTGGGGATGGGTCGAAATGAACGTGCCCGATCGCAAGTGGGATCATTTCGGCGACTTCGAAGGTTCAGCGATGCTGCCTGCGGCGAGGTGAGCACGGGTTCGTGGGGCTGTGGGATGGTGAGCTGATTCGATGGAGCCAATCGTCGATACGAGTCCAGTCGTCCGTTGGAGCTGTCCCCTTCTGTGACGAGGAAGCGTCGAGGGGGCGATGCGGGAGGCGGTGGCAATGAAATGTGTGGCGCTGTCTCGTTCTCTTTTTTTTTTTTTTTTTATTCTTTCTTTCTTTTCGACTCCAACATGCTCAGGTCCCGCTGTCTGTCCCGCTACAGAACGTATGCGACTCGTCGACCAGAAAAGCCCCCCACGCGCTTCCCGGACCCGCTGCGCAACCCTCCCAACGCCGTCGTGACCTCCCTCGAGGACGACAGACTGACGTTCATTCACCGACCGCCTCCGTCCGCACCATCCCCCTACTCGACGACACTCGACCCTGCCTCCCCTCTCCTGCGATCAGCCACGCCCACCAATGGCCCATTACCGCCCTTCCTTCGACCGTCCGCGTACAGACCAGAGCCGGAGCGAGTATCGAGGGAGAACATGGAGAAACTACGGACACTCAGACGGTCGGATCCGGAGGTCTATAGCTGTGCCCGGCTCGCCAAGATGTTCAACTGCACGCCCGGTTTCGTCTCTCAGGTCGCTGCCCTCCCGCGGTCTCTCCGGAGGGTGTTTGCGCGCAAGCAGGAGGCCAAGGTGCAGGCGATCAAAGCAGGGTGGGGGGAGAGAAAGGCAACGTTTAGGGCTATCAGGCAGAAACGGCGTCAGTTTTGGTAGTCTCGAGGTTGTTCTCGTCGGTCGATGGGTCGCATGGTGCGTGCTGATGACGACTGGGTTGCAGGCTGTCTTGTCCCGAGACGTTATCTCTGGTGGATGTCGTCGATAGAAGTAGAGACCGAAACGAGTTGTGTATCAGAGGCAAATGAGCGAGTGGTCGGATAAACCGGGTCCTGCATGTGGACGATTCATTCCTGGCTCGTTCCGGCCGCCCCTCATGGGACGTCTCCGATTCTTTCCTTTCCTTTTCTTTCCTTTTCTTTCCTTCCTCCTCCTCTTTCTCGTCTTTCGTATGTCACTTTGCCCTGCCGTCCGCACCGTCTGCAGAGCTATCCCCACCCGTTCCATGGCTACCGCTCGATTCCCCCCTCACTTTGCCCTCACGGACCACCGCCAGCGCTGTCTGGCACAGCTGCGCTCCAAGACTGCCTCGCTCGAGAAGTACATATACCTCAGCGGCCTCAAGAGCCGCGACTCCAATCTGTTCTACGATATCTTGCTCGGAAACATGTCGGTACGCACACCGAACCGCACCTCTCAAGACCACCCACTGATCGCCCCCCCCCCATGTTCTTCAGGAAGTGATTCCCATCCTATATACACCCACGGTGAGCACGCCACCCGTTCGTCGTCGCGTGACCTTCTCCTCAGTACCCTCCTGCCGCACGCGACCGTACAGGTCGGTGATGCGTGCATCAACTACTCTCACATCTGGCGCAGACCAGAAGGCCTATACGTCTCGATCCAAGACAAGGGCCACATCCACGACGTGCTTGCCTCTTGGCCCAACGTCAGCGACAGTCGTATCGCCGTCGTCACGGATGGTGAGCGTATATAGTGATTCGTTATCGAACTTGCCTCACCACTCCACCAGGCTCGCGCATCCTCGGTCTTGGCGATCTCGGTGCGAATGGCTTGCCGATCAGTATCGGAAAGTTGTGCGTGCTCCTCTATTCAGGCTCGTTCCGCTTTTAAATCGTGACTCGGGGCGCGTGCAGGGATCTCTACGTTGCTGGCGCGGGTATCAAACCCACTTCAACTGTACGTCACGGGCGCTTGACAACACTTGTGACGCGTCCATGCTCAGCCCGATCTCTCAGGTCCCAATTTGTCTTGATCTCGGAACGAATAACCAGCATTACCTCGATGATCCGCTCTACATTGGCCTTCGTCGTCCCAGGCCAACGCGTCAAGAGGTCAGTGGGCCCCGAGTGAGATAAGGCAAGGTTCTGACCAAACCTCCAATCCAGATGGACGAATTCATGGACGAGTTCATGCATGCAATGAGAGACGTTTTTCCACACTTGATCGTTCAGTTCGAGGATTTCTCGACAGACAATGCGTTCAGGTATCTCGAAAAGTACCGTCATCAGTACCGCGTTTTCAACGACGACGTATGTCCTTTCTCCCCTCTCTTTTTGTTCCTTGTCGATCTCTATCAACAGATTCAAGGCACGGGGTCTGTCATCTTGTCCGGTTTCATCAACGCCGCGCATCTGTCGTCGGCCGCCTCGGGCAGACCTCTGTCAGACCACAGGATACTGTTCTTTGGCGCGGGTTCTGCGGGAATCGGTGTGGCAAAGCAGTTGCTCTCGTTTTTCACTCACTTGGGTATGAGTCTCGAAGAGGCAAAGTCTAGAATTTATGTGAGCGCGATCCGCCTCGAGTGACTCAACGTCGATCCATACCTGAGCGTGACAGACCGTAGACTCCAAGGGGCTCATCACAGCTAACCGCAAGGGTCTCCAGGAACACAAAACATGTAGGTGGCTCTCTTTGACAACGCGCATCAAGCGCACTGAGGATCAATCGATTGCCTAGTCTTTGCCCGCACCGACTACGCAGGCCCACAGCTCATGAGCCTGGTGGACATTATCAACTACGTCAAACCTACCGCTTTACTGGGCCTGAGCACGGCAAAGGTGGGCACCTTTCAGAGCTTTGCATTCGTCGTGCTCATACGTGACAGAACGCCTTCACCGAGCACGTTGTCAAGGCCATGTCTGTCCTCAATGCGCGGCCGATCATCTTCCCCCTCTCTAACCCGGTCCACCTCAGCGAGCTCGACTACCAAGAGGCTGTCACGTGGCAAGTGATCACACTGAGCCCACTCGTGTATTTCGCTCAGCCTTCGTCCCAGGTCCGACGGCAGGGTCATCTATGCGTCTGGTAGTCCCTACGAGCCCGTGACGCACAACGGGGTGACATATGAACCCGGCCAGGGGAACAACATGTACATCTTCCCTGGCATCGGCCTCGGCTCGATCCTCGCCAAAACCCGTCACATCTCGGGCAGGATGGTAGAGCAAGCGGCCGTCGCCCTCGCTTCGTCCTTGAACGCCGAGGAACGCGCTGCAGGACTCGTGTATCCACGCCTAGCCCGTATCCGAGATCTTAGCGCGAGGATTGCGTTGGCCGTCATCCGGCAGGCGCAAAAGGAGGTGAGAGTGTATAGCGGATCGTGGGGAACAGGACTTTCAACTGACTAACGTCCCTCTTTGTACCCCTACTTAGGGTTGGGACACGAATGATTATCTTCGCACTATCGCCGATGACGATCTACTGGCGTTCATCTGCGACAAGATGTGGCAACCTCCGACGATGCAGCTGCCGTCTGTTGCCCGTTTCTAAGCGATATGTTTCCGTGCTGTTCGTGAACACATAGGTGTAGCGGAGTGCCTCGAATAGACTGGCTGCTTCGTTTTCTTGGCTTATTTGCTCTCGGTCTCAAACAGCTTGAAGTGTATATCTAGGATTCAACCCGCTCACTATAACATATGACTTGCTTTTTCAAACATCGATGTCTGTGTCCAGCGGCTCTGGCCAGTCACTCAAATCCTCTTTCCACACAGCGATGCTAAATCTGTGATTGACACCCTTGAGGGAAGGAACGCACGCGATACCACCGCAACCACCTGTTTTTGGCATAGGAATGAGATAGAACACTTCCTTGACGCGGGAATGGAGTAACGCCATGGTACACATGAGACAGGGCTCGTGTGTGATGAACAGGCTCAGCCCTGTCAAGAGGTATTGTGAGCCATTCTTGGCCGCTTCCCCCTGTGCCGCCTTGACCGTCGGTTGCTGTCGGGTACGGTAGTCTGCCACCTGGCGAATGACGTCCAGCACGGCGTGACGGAGCGGATGGTTGGTAGACGCGCGCGTGTCGTACGCGAAAACCGGACGCGAGAGCTGTCCGCTGTCTTGATAGGGCGCCGGAACGTGTGCGACGACGGGCAGCTAGTGGAGGACATCGTTGAGGACGACCCCGCCAACTCTGGATGGGTTCGACTGACCTCTCCGTGTTGGGTGGTCTTGGCGTACGCCCACTTGAGACGACGGACGGCATCGCAAGCCCAACGGACTTTTGTTCTTGTCCAGGGTCCGGGTTCCCATTTCCGTTTCGGCGCAAAGACGGTGGGCCAATAGGTGTTTTTGAGTGAAAGTGAGGTGGGTGTCAGTGCAGGGAGGGAAGGGACGGGGTGCTGGTACGGTGGTGCAAAGGGGGACTCAGGAGGGAGTGCTGGGGGATCTGATGTTGTGTCGAGAAGGAGTGTGAACAAGGAGCCTTGTTTCCGAACGCGCTTGAGATGTGACAGTTCGTCCTTGTCGAGCCCGGATTGCTTTAGCCATCTGAGGAAATCGATAGAAATGGCGAGGAAAAGGAACAAGGGATCCTGTTCGGCGTACCTCAACATAGGACCTACGCTTGTTTGGTCGGGAATGTCCACAACCCATGCCCGGACTGTGTGGAAGGTCAGCAGGGGTCGATGACGAATAATGGATCGTCGTTACCGAGTTCGATGTCATCGAGTCGTTCTTCCTCCTTTTCGAGGGCGAGTTTCTTCCAGGTAAATGGAAGGTCATCCTCCTGCACGACGTCGTCTAAATTCCTGGATGAGCTGGCGACGTCGTCTGTGTTTTCTTGGATGTCTGCTAGACCAGCACAAGGGTCGGTATTCCCGCCCAGATCCAAGTTCCTATGCGGCGGACCATAGGTGGGCTCGAACCAAAGCTGATGGCCGTAGAATATGCAAAGCTCCTCGTCGGGTCGGATTGCACGCGCAGAGGTATATACGATACGTTCTCGTGCAGTATCTATGGAAAACGACACGTTCGGGCTTTCTGCATGATTGAACAGCGAGCCTTTTTTGCGCGTGTGATGGTGATCAGCCTCGGTGTATGTTGGGAGATCGGAACAGACCTAGACCCAGTGCGAATGCCATTTGACCGTCTTTCCAGCTAAATGTGTAGTGATCCAGCAGTGTGTGTTTCCCGTGGTCATCGTACTCTTGTTTGCCAAAGAGCAGGACGGGGCTGATTTCGATCACCGTTTGAGGTGGAATGGCCTGTGCAGCTGGGCACAGAGATGATCAGGCCGTGCAAAAGCAAACTACGAACAAACCGCACCAAAGACACCGCGACCCTTACCATCAACTGTCTTGAGATGACATTGATGTGGATTCAAGACCCAGCGGGGGTGTGGGGCGGTAGTGGTCGTAAATGGTAATCCCGTCATGGGCGACACGTACTTTGACTATGCCACCAAAACCACCCGAGAGACCGCTGCCCAATGTGTTGCTTGTCTCCCTCGTCCCAATTGCCGCATGGTTTGTCGGACGGCCTCTTCTCGACCCTCCGCCTCCCCTCCCTGTCCTCTTCGTCTCCGTCGGGTTCTCTCTATTTGCATTTCTTGCCGCCATTTACTTGATACCCGCCCTTGGACCAAGGTTCATTCAGGCGAATCTCAAGGGAAGGGATCTCTTGAAGATCTATCAGGATCCGATGTAAGCTTTCCATAGGGAAGTCAGGTCTGTGCCTCATCAAGTACGCGCAGACCAGAGAGCCAGGGACTCGTCTGCGCCTCCATATACATCCTCTTGCTCATACTCTTCATACCATTTCCCTTCTCCGACACCATCTACAGCCTTCCACAGAACCGAAAGACCCTCGAAGGCCTTCAAGGAGTCGCCTCCCTGCATCATGAGGTGAGACGTCACGTTTCGATCGGGTGTATGTTGTTACGATGTCAAGTTTAGTTGTCGGTGTACCTCTCCTCGCTGCTGTCATTGTTAATGGCCACCATACTGGGGTTCCTGGATGACGTCTTTGATATTCGATGGCGCCATAAACTGCCCATACCCATCATCGCTGCCATCCCTATGCTCATGGTGTACTACGCGGAGGGAGGCAATACACACGTGGTCGTGCCAATCCCTCTCAGACGCTTTCTTGGCGTGCTGATCAACCTCGGTCCGTGTGGGATACAATGGTACATCGATCCGCTGACGCTGTTCTAGGCCCACTTTATTACTTGTACATGTCACTCCTCTCGACGTTTACCACGAACAGCATCAACATCCTCGCAGGTATCAATGGATCCGAAGTCAGCCAGGCAGCCATCATCGCAATATCAGTCATTTTGAACGATCTATTATATCTTCCGTGGCCCATAGATTTCAAGATACCTCTTCACCTCCTCGGGAGCCAAGCCGAGGTAGAGGTGGGAGGTGCATGGCATGCGGGGATGTCCTATGGGAGTAGCGAGTTGGTGGGCAGGCATCTATTCAGCTTGTACTTTATGCTCCCCTTGCTAGGCGTCTGTCTGGGATTCATGTACCACAATTGGTACGTGAGGTTACTCCTTGTCATCCCAGCATTTGATGACGGGTCTATTCGCGAGTAGGTATCCTGCTCGCGCGTTCCCTGGCGATACCCTCTGTTATGTTACTGGGATGGCCTTTGCGGTTGTGGGGATACAGGGTCATTTCTCCAAGACGCTGCTCTTATTCTTCCTGCCCCAAATATTCAACTTTATACTGTCATGCCCGCAGCTGTTTGGATTAGTTCGGTGCCCTAGGCATCGCCTCCCGAGGTTCGTTCTGGCGATCCATCTGGCAACTGCATTGTATACACTTCCTGATCGATAGATTTGACCGCGACACCAACCTTTTGCATCCCTCGAGGGCAGGGATCACAGAATCGCCGTCCAGGCTGGCTACGCTCGTTCTGTGGTGCTTCTCAACGCTGGGCCTAACAGAACTAACGATCCACCCAGAAAACGGACAGATCCTAGACGCCACCAACCTGACCATCCTGAACTTCTTCCTCGTGCGCTTCGGGCCGATGAATGAGAAACGGTTGGTGCAGGTGCTGATAGCTACCCAGGTGAGTGCGGTGCGGGACGGTGTGATCGGATTGGTGAGACTAACGGAGGAGCAGGTTGCCGGGAGCGTGTTGGCGTTCGTGGTGCGTTATGGACTAGCTGGTCTGGTCTACGACGGTGATCGTAGATGATCTTGGGGATGCGAGTACGATAGTCCTAGTCCTATAGGCACAATCGAGGTGTTGTGTGTACCCGACTCGATGACGGAGATAAGGTGGAATAGCAAGTGTCGGCTGAGCCGCGCACACATTGTCTCAGGTACGAGCGACAGCCGGCGGAATCACGTGCGAGTAGCCCTCCAATTCTCCCTTGCAGTGGCGAGATTTATATAACTGCTCGTTGTCCCGCTCCTTCCCTCTTCTCATCACCCTCTACTGCCCATCATGACCAGCCACGAACGCACCGCCTTCATGGCCGAAGTGGCCCAAGTCGAAGAATGGTTCAAGGTATGGCCCCTATTTTCTTACCCGGTCGAATACCACTCCCGTCTCCGAACAGAGCCCTCGCTTTGCGCGCACGAAGCGGCCCTACACCGCTGCCCAAGTCGTTTCGAAAAGACCATCGATCCAGATCCGTTATCCCTCCGGCACACAGGGAAAGAAGCTCTTTGCACTCTTGTCTGAACATGCCAAGAACCGGACGCCGTCTCATACCTATGGCGCGTGAGTGTGTGTGTTCCCTGCAAATATCAGTGCGGCTTTAAGCAAGTTCATTTACTCACGTCACGCAGGCTCGACCCGGTGCAGGTCACACAGATGGCAAAATACCTCGAGACCGTCTACGTTTCCGGTTGGCAGTCGTCCGCGACAGCGTCTAGCACGAACGAACCAGGCCCCGACCTCGCTGGTAAGTTCTATGAGACCGGTTTCGAAAAACGCGACCTGTATGCTGAATGCGTATGTGTCACCGATCAGATTATCCTTCCAACACCGTGCCCAACAAGGTCGAGCACCTCTTCATGGCCCAGCTGTTCCATGATCGCAAACAACGTGAAGCACGGTCTCGTATGACCGATGCTAAGCTCGCCGAAACCCCATATATTGACTATCTCCGTCCTCTGATTGCTGACGCCGATACTGGTCACGGTGGTCTTACCGCCGTGATGAAACTCGCCAAAATGTTTGTCGAGAAAGGTGCAGCAGGTATTCACATCGAGGACCAAGCATCCGGGACCAAAAAGTGTGGGCACATGGCCGGCAAGGTGCTCGTGCCCGTTGCAGAGCATATCAACCGCCTCGTCGCGATTCGACTCCAGTTTGACATCATGGGCGTTGAGAACGTCGTCATCTCACGCACGGATGCGGAGGCGGCCGCATTGATCACGTCCAACATCGACAATCGAGACCACCCGTTCATCCTCGGCTCAACGAATCCGACGTTACCGCCGCTTGCCACCGTCATGCTCGAAGCAGAGGCGGCGGGCAAGTCCGGTGACGATCTTCAGGCCGTTGAGGATGCTTGGGTCGCATCCGCCAACCTCCAGCTCTTTTCAGAGACGCTGGCGAACGCCCTCGTTTCGCAAGGCACGGAGCGACACACCGTGCAGAAATTCCTAGATCGGGTGTCGCACGTGTCGTATCCTCAGGCGGTCGCCATTGCTGAGAAGGAACTTCAGTTGAGGAATGTCCCTTATTGGAACTGGGACACGCCGAGGACTCGAGAAGGGTACTACCGGTACCAAGGCGGTACCAAGTGTGCTATCATGCGTTCTATCGAGTATGCACCCTACGCCGACGTCTTGTGGATGGAGACGGCAAAGCCCATCCTGGCTCAGGCACGGGAGTTTGCACATGGTGTGCATGCCGTGCGTCCTGATCACTGGCTTGCATATAACCTCAGCCCTTCTTTCAACTGGGAGGCTGCCGGCCTTAGCACCAATGAAATGAAGGATTTTGTATGGGAGCTTGGCAAGCTCGGTTTTTGCTGGCAATTCATCACAGTAGGTTTTTGAAGGCGTTGTGCAGCGGCACATGATGTGCTAACTCGGTCCAATCTAAGCTCGGTGGTCTCCACTCGAATGCGTACATCAGCGACCTTTTCGCAGGTGCATTTGCAAAAGAGGGGATGAAAGCCTACGTCGAGGTTGTGCAGCGCAGGGAGCGAGAGCTTGGTTGTGATGTTTTAACGCATCAGAAGGTATGGTCATCACCTTCTACATGGGTCAACTGTCCTTGCTCACTCCTACACAGTGGAGTGGCGCTGACTACGCCGACGGCTTGATCAAGACCGTGACAGGCGGAATCTCGTCGACAGCAGCAATGGGAAGAGGTGTCACAGAGGACCAATTTAAGGGGAAGTTATGATCTGATGGCGACGTCAAGCTACTGTATTCCTGGGTGTATCTGTAATCTGATCCCATGCTGTCAGGGTTCCTACCTTGACGTCCCAGAGAACTTAGAATTATTTTGGAATACACCCAATAGATCTCCCTTACCTCGATCTGTGGGACTTTGGAAACCAGATTAGATTAGAATGAAAGCACACTGTCGCGGGTTTCATGATGCGGTTGCAAAGGTGCCTTTACTCGCCGTGAGCTCAGCGCCAAGCTTGTATCCCGTAACCTTGGAAGTATTGGGTAAAACGATCACCCACAAAGTAGGAAATACTTACCTTATCCCAATCAATTTTCTGTCTGGTCAACGGAAGTGCACGTCTAAGGCCCTTGAATGCCTTTTCGCTCATCTCGTGGTATGAGTCGTTCAGTGATGTTTGTAATCGCGTCTCTTCTGCCTCGATCAGTGCGAATATCTTATTTGCCACTGCGTTTGGAGATGTATTAGCAACTGCAGGTGGTAACGGTATCGAGAGGTCATGCGATGTTTCCAGCTGGACCTTTGCGGGGATTAGTCTGAGTATGCCATTCGTCGTGGTCCGTACATTTCCTTGTTCATAGTAATGGACATTGACGAGAACTCTTCCCTGAATCGCCTTTGACACTGCAAAGTCGATCTGGTATTGAGAGCGCCATCTGCCAGACCTGCCCCCTCATGATGAGCCAATGGAAGATGGTCTTATCGGGAACGATCACAAACCAGAAATTGCTCGGGTTGTATTTGTTGGAAACGATTTGAACTGTAAAATCGCCATGCGGTTGAGACGTAAATACGGCCGCTACGCCGTCGATATAGTGCGCAGCGAGGTACGAGAGCGCAGCAGACTCGAGGGCCGCACTGGACTCGTTCTTAAAATAGTCTCGGGATGGACCCGCGAGAGGCTTACCGAAGTAGTTCGGCCGCTGGGTCGGGCTCCTTTGGGCGAGGATCAGATGCTTCCTAGCAGCAGCATCAGTACCGAACGAATTCGGGATGTGAATCGAGTATACTTGCCAGTCTCAGGTGATCGAACTTGAAAGAAGTCTTGGAACGTGGATCAAAGAACCGCTCTATCTCCAGCTCTTCGTCGTCGCCTTGTATCCGCGCGACGTCACTGACTATCGTCTGAAAGGACCATGATGCGCGAGGCTTTGATGAAAGCATGTGGATGGAGCCTACCTGATGGTCCGCACCGGGTACGTCTACTAGTGTGAACTGCGCCAGATTGTAATCGCGGAGAGCAGGAAGAAGGCCACCTTCCAGAATATCATCGTCGTTGACTATGGCACGCACATCTACGCGTCATCAGAGGGTGTCTCGTCGGTACGCGTAGCAAATCGAGAGTACATGTGAACACGGACCATTGAGGACATCATTGATCTCTCCGGGCGGGGACTGTAATACGAACGCGCTTGCCACCTGGATACGCTCATCCAAGCCTGCCATGGTGTCTTTGGGTAGAGTTGTGCTGGTATTAGCTAACCCTAACCCCACTTCACCTGCATGTTGTCCTGTCAACGGTGCAAGCAGACCAACAACGGTCCGCAGGCATTTCTGTTGACCTGTCGAGGATGTAGCAAGA
Organism: Pulveroboletus cf. rosaemariae; assembly: GCA_038089275.1. NCBI lineage: Eukaryota > Fungi > Basidiomycota > Agaricomycetes > Boletales > Boletaceae > Pulveroboletus > Pulveroboletus cf. rosaemariae. Next base: position 48,613 of record JBBPKN010000302.1, read on the forward strand.
CTTGGCACCACAGTATGTCGCCGACACACCACAGATCGTCTTATCGACACCCGCACAGGGTGCCATATGCCCCCCATCGAGGACGACGCACTCATTCGACGCATACGTGCCACGAATGCAGGCGACACAGTCAATGGTCTCAATACTTGGATGTGCAGACGATGCAAGAAGGCATTCTCGGAAACCCCAAGCGTGATATCCAGTCACGAACAGATGGTGCCATCTGAATCGCGCGAGGACAGGAAGGGCTCAGTCCCGAATTGTAGTACAGCCGTCACG